>CM069766.1:1155000-1225000 GCA_036169595.1 Dictyostelium firmibasis
GAAAACAATGGAACGATTGGATCTATCATCCAATAAACAAATTAATAAGATACCTAAAGAATTGGGACTATTGATTAGATTGAAGTCTTTGAATGTTTCAGGTTCAAACAAGATCACAGAGTTACCTTCTTTCCTCTCAACTTTACCATTGTTGGAACAATTGGATTTCTCTCATGATACCATTAAATCACCACCAAAGGAAATCACCTCAAAAGGTTTCAATCATATTATCGGTTACCTAAAGGATCTATTCGAGGGTACTGAAACACTTCCACATATAAAACTAATGATTTTGGGTTGTGAAAAAACTGGTCGTTCCTCTTTAGTTAAAGCTTTAACAAAATCTCAAACTAAATCACTCTCTAGACAATCTGCAAATTTCTTAAAAAAAGTTACTTCCTCTGAGGTTTCTTTAAATGATCCAATTGATATAATTCAATTAAAATTGGATTTACCACCAGAACAAAATGGTATGACATCATCAATTTCATCAACCAATTTAAGTTTATCAACTGGTACTCTACCACCACCACCACCACAACAATCTTCAATACCAACATCAATTTCAACTACCAACGAACAACAAAAACCACAAAGAAAAGATTCATTTAATTCATCGATGACAACACCAGAAAAGAAAAGGCCAACAAAAAGAAATGTAAAATTAATGATTTATGATTTTAAGATGCCATCAACCGATGTTTACTATCACACACATCAATTCTTTTTATCGGAACGTGCATTCTATTTAGTAACCTACGATATCAATAAAGACCTCTCTCATAGTGGTTTAGAGTTTTGGGTTGAGTCAATTAAAAAGAAGGCACCAAATGCACCAATCTATATCGTAGCAACTCATATCGATACTTTTAATCAATATGGTGGTGATATTATGACACCATTGAATGAAGTCGATCAATATTTATCTCAACGCTCATTAGAGGTTACAGGTGTAATTGGAGTTTCTTCAACCACTCTTAGAAATATTGATCTATTAAAAAATGAAATCATTACAACATTATTAAATCAAAGTAATAATAGTAATAATAATTATAACAACAACAATGGCAATAAACTTTCAACATCAGGTACAACAAATTGGTTAAATGAAAGAATACCAAGCATTTATATAACATTGGAAACAAATTTACAAGAGGAAGCAAAGAAAAGACCTATCGTAACATGGGATGAATATCAAAACATTGCAAAATTATCGAATTTCACTACATCATCCTATGAGAAATTAATACGTGCTACAAACACATTGAACAGATGGGGTTCAATCATTTGGTTCGAGGATTCAAAATCTTCTCTAAAGGATTTCGTAATTTTAGATCCACAATGGTTTAGTGATTGCTTTTATAAATTATTATTGGCAAAACATTCTTTCATTAATTCAGATGGTGTTTTATTATTGAATAACTTAAAAAATGTTTGGAAAATTAATATTGTTCCAGAACAATTTCATATCAAATTATTAAAACTTTTAGAAAGATATCAAATTCTTTATACTTTAAAGAATAATTCAAATTTACAGCAACAACAGCAACAACAACAACAACAACAACAACAAAAATCATCATCATCAACACCAAGTTTATCAAAAGAAAATAGTTTAAATTCAATAAGCTATTCAATTGAATCAAGATCTTCATCCTCACCATTACCAACTGTTGTAACTTTATCGGCAGAAATCTCAACTTCACCATCATTAAATTTATCAAATTCTTCACAATCTGTATTTACCAATCCTATCAACAATAAGAATGAGATACAACCAATATCAACATCACCACAACAATTAAGAAACTCATTAAAGAATTTAAAATCAATTGATAATGGTACCTCCTCCTCTTCATCCTCTTCGTCTTCATCATCGATATCAAGTAATAGTATTCTAAATAGTAATAGTAATAGTAGTGGTAATCTATTACAAAATGGTACTTATATATCATTCAATCGTATCATTATACCGTGTCTACTACCAAATGGTAAACCATCACATCTCTCCTCACTTTGGGATACATGGAGTGGTGAAGATGAACATCAAATCGGCAGATACTATCAATTTAAAAACATCTCTGCCAAGAACTGTTTCGAGAGAGTTATGGTTAGATTTCTCTATATGATGGAGCCAATAGTCTATTGGAGTACTGGTATTCTATTTAGAAAAACTCAAACATATCGTGAAAACATTAAAGATAGTATGTCAAGTTGTGGTACATTGGTTGAATTCGATATGGTCACTCAACAATTACAAATTCGTGTTAGAGGTCATGAATTTGATGCATGTGCAAAACTATTTCAAATTGTGTTGGAAAATGTTGATACTATTTTAAAGGACTATCAAATTAATCAATCACAAACCTATATACCATGTTCATGTAGTTGCGAATGTCGTGATTTACCACACTTATTCCCAATAGATTCAATCGAGGAAACCTTTGGTAAGGGTGAATCACATACAAAATGTCCTGTTACTCAAAAATTAGTTTCCCTATCGAAAATTTCACCAGATATCACACTTTCATCTGTATCCTCGAATAAAAAAGTCTCAAAGGAGGACCTAATCTATCAAGAAGAAATTGGTATAGGAGGATTCAGTCGTGTCTACAAAGGAATCTATAAAAATAATACCGTTGCAATTAAACAATTTAATTTTGAAAGAATGGATTTAATTGATTCAACTAGTTTTAATAATTTAAATAATCTTACAATTTCGCCTTCAAATTCTTCATTATCAATTTCTTTATCTTCTTCCACTTCATCTTTATCACCACCAATTGTAAATAATAACAAACTGTATATACAACAACAACAACAACAACAGCAACAGCAACAACAACAGCAACAACAACAGCAACAACAACAACAACAACAACAACCAAAAATTTTACAAAGAAATTTATCAACAAGTTCATTATCAAGTAATTCATCACAAGGCGAAGATTCAATGAATCAAATTTCAGTTGGTAAATTAAATGCAATCAATGAATTTAGAAGAGAAGTTTGGTTAATGAGTGGTTTATCACATTCAAACATCGTATTGATGAAAGGATTTTGTTTTGAACCATATGCAATCGTTATGGAATATATGGATTTGGGTAGTTTATCGTCATTCTTGAAAAAGAAAAAAGAGGATGGTCAAGTTTTAGATTGGCAAATGTTACTAAAGATCGTTACTGATATTGCCTCTGGTATGGCGTTTTTACATAATATCACACCACCATTGGTACATCGTGACTTAAAGAGTCCAAATATTCTATTGGCCTCTCATCCAACTGATCCAAATCAAATATCAGCAAAGGTTTCAGATTTTGGCCTTTCAAGATCAATCGTTCAAAACTTCTCTTCAAAAGTTGTTGATAATCCAACTTGGCAATCTCCAGAAGTACTAAAAGGTACAGAGTACAATGAAAAGTCAGATATCTATAGTTTTGGTATGATCCTTTGGGAATGTTATCATCTCGAGTTACCTTTTGATGAATTTGATTTCAAGTTTATGAGTACCCTCGAAGATAATATCCTATCGGGCTTAAGGCCTTCAATCAATCAAAATTGTAATAGAATGTATTCTTCTCTAATCACAAAATGTTGGAACGCCGACCCAAATTTACGTCCTTCCTTTAATTCAATTTTAAAAACTTTAAATGAAATTAAAGATTCAACAACTAATAAAATTTAAAAAAAGTAAAAAAATAAAATTCACAAAAAAAAAAGAAAATCGACATAGTTTTTATCTTTTTCTTTTTGTATTCATTTTGCAAGCAAATTTTGAGAAAAATTTAAGTATTGAGTCACTAACTAAAGCTATCGTTAATAAAAAAAAAAAGTCACCAATTATTAAAAAAAATATTAAAAAAAAAAAAATTAATAATTGAAAAAAATTGGCACCAAAATAAAAAAGAAAATGCACTTTAATAAATTTATGTTCAGCTTTATAAGATATTTGATAAATGTTTGGTGTATAACATTAGTATTTAAGTTTATAGAAGATAGTATTTCAGATGTTCAAGGAAAAATAAAATTTAAAAATTTCTTTTTTATATTCGATTTTATTCTTTCATTATTTCCATTCCTATCATTAATATACCTATTATTGCATAGTTATACAAATGCTTTATTGTTTATTGAAATAATATTAGAGAAAAGATTTCAATTTCCAAATGTATTAATGGTACTATTTCCAATTTTTTATAGTTTAATAGGTATTTTTATTTATTGTCACAGATTCAAATCAATAAAAAAAAATACAATATATTTTGAAAATAATAAAGAAAAGAATGGTTCAAAACTAAAAATTGTTGAAAAGGTTAAAGTACATTCTTATGGTCGTGAATTTAATAAAATAAAATTTACAATTATAACTTTACTTTGGTTTTTATTTTGTAACTATTACTACTTCGAACCAATCGATTGTGAACTATTAGAACAATACAAAGACCTTATAAACAATTTGAAAAATTCAGATATAAATTTTTGTTTGGGCAATACTAATCGAGATAGTCTGGATAGTCGTTTGGATCTGGTGAATTTTTTATCTCAAACATTACCCCTTACTTTAATAATCCCAGTGATGGAGATTTCAATGATACTCTGACCTTTAATATAAATCAATTAAAAATCTTAAATGTCAATAAAGTTTTAGTTGCGCGTCACGAAAAACAATGTTATGACAACATCAAAAGACCAATTTTTATTTATTTTTTTTTTATTTTTTATTTTACAAAATTTTTTTTTTTGCGAAACCCACTTTTAAACAAAAAAAAAAAAAATAAACAACATCATGATTGACAGTTTTATAATAATTTCAATAATTAAATATTATATAATCGTTTGGTGTATTACCTTTGTATTTAAATATGGAAAAAAAGTATTAATAACAGATAACCATTCAAATTATTCCTATAAAAATTTATTTTTTAAAATTGATTTCGTTATTTCATTAATTCCATTTATATCGTTGGTATTTTTGTTCTTTTGTTGTTATACAAATATTTTATTATTTATTGAAATAATTAGAGAGAATAAATTTCAATTCCCAAACACCCTTTGGGTATTATTTCCAATTGCTTATAGTTTGACTGGTATCCTTTTTCATTATATTAGATTCAAAACTATAAAAAGAAATTCAATAAAAGTCAATGTGTATAAAGAAATCAATGGCACTGAACAATTATTTTATGAAAATGTTAATTTGTATTCCTATGGTAGTGATTTCAATAAAATTAAATTTACAGTTTTAACTTTGTTATGGGTAATTTTATGTAATTTTGAAATATCAGAATATATCGATTGTGATGAAATAAATAAAGTATACAGTCTTGGATATGGATCTGTAAATTTTTGTAATTCTTTCCATGATTACTCAAACCCAGTAATAAACGTTTTTGAGGTTGTGGCAATAATAACCCAAATTTTACCACATATCTTTATAATTCCAATCATGGAGCTTTCAATGGTCGTTTAAAGAATAAGTTTTGAAATTTTCCCAGCGCCAAACAAAAATTTAATACAAAATCAAAAATAAAGAAATAAAAATGAATTTAAAAATTATTTATACATTGGCGATAAATTTTTAAATTTATATATTTTAAATTAATTTATTTATCTTTTTTAACTTCTTTTGGAGGAGAGGAAGAGGAGGAGGCAGCTTTTTGTTGTTTTTTCAATAATTTTTGTTGTTGATTAATTTGTTTTTGGGTAAGTGGCTTTGTTTGTGGTGATGCTGTTTGTTGTGGTGATGATGGTGGAATAATTTCTGGTAATGGTTGTTGTTGAGCTTGTTGTTGGGCTTGTTGTTGGGCTTGTTGTTGTAATTGTTGTTGTCTTTGTTGAGCTGCAGTATTTGTTTTTTTGCTTGCGGCTTCATCGTCATCACTGTCATCACCTTCACCAATTTTTCTTTGTGGTGGTAATGGTTGTTGTTGAACACGTGGTAATGGTTGAAGTTGTAATGGACGTGGGTTATGAGCGAGATTGATTGAAACATCAGTTTCAACATCACAACCTAAATAGCCATCACACATAACGTAGAGGGAATAGTGAGCAGTACCAACTTCAGCGGCAGAAAGGAATGGATATTTAACGATGGTACCTGGTGTGTAAGTTTCAGTTTTACCCAATGCAACCAATTCATTCTTTTGACGATTACCCATTAAAATCCAAAAGTTAACTGGTTTATCATCAAAAGTGAATGGAGAATGGCATAATTCCTTTGGTGGATTGATTAATGATTTCTTTGGTACTTTTTCCCAAGCATCATCATCATCACTATCACTGTATTCATCATCATCAAACTCATCATCATCAGAATCTTCAATTTCATTACCATCTGCATCTAAAATCTTTTCTTTCTTTTTAACAACTTTGGTAACTTCTTTTTCTTGATCTTGTTCATCTTGATCATCGGCATCACTTGCATCCTTCTCTTCAGCTTTACCGGAGGAGGAGGATTCATCTTCTTTGGCGCCATCTTTAGTGGTTTTCTTTACGGTTGTTCTCTTTCTTGCACCACCTTTCTTTTCTACTGGAGCTAAACTTGGTTTTTTAGCTGCTTCTTTGGCAGCAATAGCTGCAGCTGCTTCTTCTTGTTTTTGTTTTTTAAGTGCAATTTGATCGACAAACTCAACCTCTAAAATACAGACGGAACTTGCTAAAAATGTTGGATTCTCAGAGGTGATTCTCCATTTAATACCGACTTGACAAGGGATTTTCTCGAGAATGTTTTCAATATCTTTAATCTTTGGCTCTGTGAGAGTGGTGCCACCAACCTTTGTTAACAACTCTTTTCTCTTCTCTTCGGACATTGCTTTGAATTTGGCGATATCTTGAACGTGATTACTCTTTAATTGTTGAGCCATAAAACCATCAAGATGTGGTAATTGTTTGAGTGATTGATCTTCCCAAGCACTTTGCATGATGCATTGTGAGAGTTTGACCAATTCTACTAAACCGACCAATTGACGTTTTTCACGAGTGATTTGGAAAGCGCCAGTCAAGTAGTGACGATAGGTTTTGAGGATTTGATTGAGATCATCTCTTAAAGTTTGTGGCATATCTTTAACACGACATAAATGGGCATACAATAGAATAGTACCCTTTACAATGTATGGAGCGTTGAAACGTGCTTTCTTCACTTTGTATGAGTCTGGAATTGATTTGTAAAGATTCTTCAAGTTCTCTTCATCACTCTTTCTTTCGACTAAACTTGTTTTATATTCAGTAGTTGCTGCTAAAATTTCAATCATTGACTTTAGACGAGTTGTACCATCGATGATATGATAGTAGAGTGCCAATGATTGTTGTTCAATTTGTGCTGGTAGTTTACTCTTAGTACTCTTGTTCCAATAGTAAACGGCACTTGGTAATGCAACAACCAATAATAATAAATAAACTGTCAATACAATTGGTGAATTACTCTTATTGATCAACCATGATGGTAATGCAATACCAATTGACATACGTTGTGGTCCATCTGGATTACCATAGGTCTCCCATTTCTCTCTAGTGGCATCATCAGTCAATGCTTGATATGCTTTTGCTACTGACATATACATCTCCTCTGCTTCTGGATTATCTTGATTCTTATCTGGATGATATTTTAAACTCATCTTTTTGTGTGCTTTTTTGATTTCTTCTGTTGATGCTCCCTAAAAAAATTTTAAAAAAATAAAATAAAATAATAATAATAATAATAATAATAATAATAATAATAATAATAATAATAATAATAATAATAATAATAATAATAATAATAATAATAATAATAATAATAATAATAATAATAATAATAATAATAATAATAATAATAATTTATAGAAAAATTTATTAATACTTTTTCAAACATATACTTTAATAGTTTAAATTATATATATATAACTTACAGGTTCAATACCAAGAATTGTATATGGATTGTATGGCTCTTTTGTTGGGATGTTACTAGTTAAAACAATGTATAATAAGATGAAAAAGATAGCCCAAAAGAAAGCAACGATACCAACTTTAATTTTATTTGAAGTTGATTTCATTTCTTTCTTTTCTAATTTAATTCTTTCATCAGATTTTCTTTCACAACCTTCACATGAACAATCGAAATGTTTGGCAGTTGGTTTTGGATTAAACTTTTTCCAAAGCCAAATAGTTGATGGAATTAATGCAACAAACAAAAAGAATACAAGCCATTGTAAAAATTCAATATCTTTGTAATCTTCTGTTGATGATGTTTCTTTTCCAAAATTTGGGTGACTATCTTTCATTTTTTAAATATTTTATATTATTATTATTATTATTATTATTAATGAATGAACAAAAATAAAAAAATAAAAATTTTAAATAAAAAAAAATAAATGAAAATAAATTTTTTTTTTTTTTTTTTTTTTTTTTTTTTTTTTCAATAATATAACAACAATATAAATAATGAACTGAATGATAAAAAAAAAAATAAAATGACTTTTTTTTTTTAAAAAAAAAATAAAAAAAATTAAAAAAAATAAAAATAAAAATAAAAATAAAAATTTCATAATAATCGAAAATTTTGGGGTGTCAGCGATAAAAAAAGTCAAACAGGTGCCCAAATCTTTCTTTTTTTTTTTTTTTTTGTCATTATATATAGAATGATAGTATGAGATTAAATAATTTTTTTTTCTTATTTTGATTTTTTCTATTCTTTTTTTTTTTTTTTTTTTTTTTTTTTTTTTTTTTGATTTGTTTTATTATTAACTTTTTTTTTATTTTTTTTATTTTATTGGCAGATTTATAATTAATTTAATAAATGATAAATAAAATGAATTAAAAACCAAAAAGTATTAAAAAATTTTAAATTAAACTTTCTTTTTTTAAATAATAAAAAGAAAATAAAAAAAATAATAAATAAATATAAAAATTTTTTTTTTTTTTTTTTTTTTTTTTTTTTTTTTTTTTTTTTTCTTAAACACTACCTTTTCTCAAATTTTTACCAATCGTACTTTTTCTTGTTAAAATTCTATGAGCACCAGCAGTGTTACTACCTCCACTATTATTAATTGGAGAAGAAGAAGTTGGTGATGATGATATCGAATTATTTGATGATATCGATCCAATCGATTCACGTTCACCCATTATACCATCTTCCTCTTCTTTATTCCAAGAAAAGTTTTTAAACGGAGAATCTAAATTGTAGACACCAGCGGCTGAAGATTTTCTTTTTTGAAAATTAATTTTTGCATTTAACTCTGGATCACAACTCAATGTAAGATTGTTATTTGTTGATTGTTGACCATTATTGTTTGAGCTTGGTAATGAAATCTCTTTAATTGTTGGTTTAAATGGTGGAGTAATCATTTTACTCTCTAACATTCTCCAAGGTATTAACTCAAAGAATGGATGTGATGAAATCTCTTCAAAACCATGATTTGAACCTAACCTTTTATTTGGGTCTGGAACGAGTAATTTCTCTAATAAATCTTGAGCATCTGATGAAAGAAACATTGGCATTCTGAGATTACCTTGGACCATTGATTTGTACATATCATTTCTATTGCTAGCTAAAAATGGAGATCTACCCGTTAACATTTCAAACAATAAAATGCCAACAGACCACCAATCTGCAGCTTTACCATGTCCAGCACCTGTTATAATTTCCGGTGCTAAATATTCTGGTGTACCACAAAATGTTGTTGCAAATCCACCCTCTCCACCATTTTTACTTCCAACTACACTTGTAATACCAGATTTACTCAAACCAAAATCTGTTAATTTAATATGACCTTCTTCATCCAATAAAATGTTTTCCGGTTTAATATCTCTATAGATAATATTATTAGAATGTAAATAATGTAGTGAACAAATCACTTCTGCTATATAAAACTTTGCTAATTCCTCTGGGAATTTTCCTGCTTTTTGCAAATGATGGAATAATTCACCACCAGGTACATAATCCATACACATGAATAGGAAATCTTCATTTTGGAATGCAAAATGTAATCTAACTATAAATGGATGATCCATCGTTGAGAGAACCATCTTTTCGGTATTTGTATGTGCAATCTGTTTCTTTTTTAACATATCTTTTTTATTTAAAACTTTCATTGCATAGAATTTACTTGTATCCTTTCTGCGTACCAAGTAAACTCTACCAAATGATCCAACTCCTAATACTTTCAATAACTCGAAATCATCAATCGTTAATTTCTTTATACTTTGTTTATTCTTTTTATTCATACTCTTTGATGATAAATCACGATCTGATGATGATACCTCTAAATTTTCAAAATTAATTGAACTTGAGCAAATATCCTTTTTATTTTCTGATGATTTTTCAGTTGTTGTTGTGGTTGTAGTTGTTGTTGTTGTTGTTGTTGTTGTTGTATTCATAAAATTATTATTTGAAGATGATGTTGATAATTGTGATAGTGTTGGTAATGATGTTGATGAAGATTGATTAATATAAGGATTATCTTTCTCTTTATTAATCTTATTATTATTACTACTACCACTATTATTAATATTATTTTTATCATCTTTATCATCTAAAACAATTTTGATATCAGCTTTTGTAATTGGTGTTGGTGTTACAGTTTGAGTTGATTTTGAACTTTTCTTTAAAAGGAATTGTTTTTTTAATTCTTCTGCTCTAATTTTCCAAACCCTTGAACCCTCGGTTGAGTTACTATTTGGTGTGTTTGGCATGGCATTGATATGTTGCATTAAAGTTTGAGAATTTGAATTTGGTGTTAATGGACTTAGACCCATTGACTCACTTTCATTGTTAAATTTCGATGCTTGTGATATTGGTAATGTTGGTGTTTTAAATGTTGAACTATTATTATTATTATTATTATTATTGTTATTATTATTATTATTATTACTAAACGACATACTACTATTATTATTTGAACTACTGTTTATAACACTACTATTACCATTAATTGATGATGAATAAAGACTACTATTACTTGCTGATGATGCTATTAAATTTGATGGTGTAGAATAATTATTATTGCTATTATTATTGTTACCTCCACCACCACTTGCTGATGAACTACTTGTACTACTACCTGATAAACCTTGAGGATGATATGTTGGTGATGATATATTTTCAGTATTACTTTGCGATAATTGACTAATCATTCTACTACTGCTTAACATTGGACTTGATCTATGTGAACCAACACTCTCTGATAATGGAGGTGGTGGTGGTGATGATGATGTTGGTTGATTAGAAGGATCACTTACATATAGTCTTATAGGGCTGTTATTTGGGCTGGTGGCGGAACTATTTGAACCATTACTATTAGCACCACCAACTCCATTAGATCCAACTCCTAATCTTTTAAATTCCGCTATTATACTTTTGGCTTGCTCTGGTGAATCCGCCTCAAAATGATATCGATGTAAAAATGTTAATGAAAATTTATGTGAATCAATTGGATCTTGATCAATACTATAAACATCTGAATTTCTAACGAACCATTGACATGACTGTCCATTTAAGTTTGACACCCCTAATGAACTAACTGCCAATGTTCTAAATAGTTATAAAACGAATTATTAATTATTTATTTTATTTTTTTGTTTTTTTTTTTTTTTTTTTTTTTTTTTACCTTTGTTGTCTTTTACCATATGCATTCACTTTAATTACATCATATTGAGTGCAATATCTTTCTTTATGGTGAGATAAATCTCTTTCTTTCTTTAAACCAGGGAACCATGAAGTTGGTGTCTTTGATTGTTTTTTAAATGACATATTTATCTTTTATATATATTTTTTTTTTATTATTTTTATTGTACAATTTGAAATATTTTTAGAATTTTTAAAAAAAATAAAAAAATTCTATTCTATATTTTTTAATATATATAGATTGATAGAATTTTAATTTTAAAAAAAAAAAAAATTAAATTTTTAGATATATGAATTTAAAAATTTTATAATTAGCTACAACCAAAAAAAGTTTTGTGGTGTTGTTATTTTTGTTATTTTTTTTTTCTTTTCTTTTCTTTTCTTTTTTTTTAGTTGTTTATTTTTTACTTTTTTTTTTTTTTTTTTTTTTTTTTCAATCGTATTATTTTTGATTTGGTGAGTTCAAAAATAAATTTTGTGTGTTGTGTGTGTGTGTGTGTGATATGATGTTGTATTGATGGTGATATGTGGTGTGTGTGTGTTTTTTGTGAAGGTATTGTAATGTTTTTTTTTTTTTTTATTTTTAAAATAATAAAACTTTCATAATTTAAATTTTCTCCTGCTGGGTACCCCTTTTTTATGATTAATTATTATTTTTTCTATTATTATTATTAATATTTTAATTTATTTTCTTTTTTTTTCCAACCAAAAATTTTTGGTTTGAATTAATTTCAAATTTGGAATAGTATTATATGTATAATTATTATTATAACTATTGCAAGAAGAAAAAAAAAAAAAATTCAAATTGAAAAAAAAAAAAAAATTTGAAAAAAAAAAAAGGTACTGCAAATGGGACAACTAATAATCACACTATGACTAACAAACAATAAAGAATTTAATAATAATTGGCCGACTTTCGACAATGTTGTTTAACTGGCTGGTAAAAAAATCAAAAAAAATTAAATTTAAATAAATTTTTTTTTTTTTTTTTTTTTTTTTTTTTTTTTTTTAATATTTTTTTTTTTTTTGTAACCTTTTCGTTGAAATGATGGTGATATAGATTGAATTGAATAAAAAAAAAAAAAGAAAAAAAAAAGACACCTATTTGTGTATATTTTTTATTGGGAAATATAAAATTTTATATATACATATATATTTTTTAATTTTTTAATTTTTTATTTTCTTTTTAATTTTATATATTTTTTATTATTTTATTTATTTTTTTTTTTTTTATTTTTTTTTTTTTATTTCTAAACAGTTCGTCAAATTTAAACAAAAAAGGTTGTTGTTGTGATGAGTTCAAATCTACTTTTTTAACCCGATCTCGTTTTGTTGGTATTTTTTTTTTTTTTTTTTTCATTTCGAATCTAATGATTCAAAGAAAAATTTTCCAAATGTGAAATCAATGATTTATTTGTTAGAATTTTCTTTTTTTTTTTTTAATTGAATTTGAACTAATAAAAATAAATAATGATAAATAGTGCATATTTATATTTTATGCATATTATGAAAACACAATTTTTAAAATTTGATAAATATTATTAAAAAAAAAAAAAAACCTCCACATTTTATCATAATTTGCGTGGGGAAAAAAATAAAAAAATAAACTACCAAATATATTAGTTTTTTTTTACTATCTCTCTTTTATTTGATTAATTTAGTTTTGTTGTGGGGCTGGGGTACGTTCAGAGGTTGGTCTGTATGAACCACGACCTAAACCACGACGTTCACCACCTTGACGACGTTCACGGTTGAATGATGGATCGAAATCACCAGAGGCACCAGTTCTCTTGGTTTCTTCGGTTCTGGAGTAAGTTGATGGACGTGAAACTTGTTTCTTCATGGTTGCTGGGACAACAGATTCTGGGACTTGGAGATAGGTTCTTAAGTATTTGATACCTTCTTCAGTTAAGACCCAGTAGTAATATTGCCAGTTGAAAGTTTCAGTGACGAATTTTCTTGATCTGAAGGATCTTAAGATTTGTAAGACATCTAAATTTGAAACAGTGTCAATTTGTGGATGCTTAGCTAAATGGTAGTCCTTTGGGGCAACCAATACACCTTCTACAAATTACCATATAATTTAAAAAATGTGATTAGTGTATATTCTTTCTTTTCTGTTGTCTCTCTTCTCCCTAATCTTCAATCTCCTATCATAGTCTCCCCTATATCTTTTATCTTGCATAGATTTGGAATTTTATCTTTAATCAATGTGATAAAACCTATCCTCAAAATCATCGTCAATCTATCAAAATTTAATGTATCTTTATCAATCTTTAATAATAGTACTCTCTGCTATAAAAGGTCTTTACCTTGGAATAAGTATCTGTAGATAGCAAGTTTGTTTTCAGTTGGAATGAGTGGCATTGTATTACTTTGTCTGTTAACAAAAAGATTCGAAAAGGACTTTGAAAACCAAAAACTTTTTTTAAAAAACACCCTCACAAAAATTTCAAAATTTTTTTTTTTTTTTTTTATTTTTTTTTTATTTTTTTTTTTTCGCCAATCTCATAACAAAATTTTTTTATTTTTATGCAAGACACATTTTTCATTTTTATATAAAAAAAAAAAATTAAAAAAAAAAGATTTTTTTAAAACAAATACTATATAACATTAAAACTCAATTATTTTTTTTATTTATTTATTTTTTTTTTCAATAAAATAATAAATGGTTGTATAATTATTGAACCTATATTAAATTTGGATACAGGATTTTTTCTCAATTTCAATATAAAAAAAAAAAAAAAAAAAAAAAAAATATAAAAAAAAAAAAAAAAAAAACAGAGCAAATTGAAAATTACTTTATTTATACATAAAAAAAAAAAAAAAAACAAAAAAAAAAAAAAAAAAAAAAAAAAAATAGCTGTTTTCACACCCTTTTTTTTCTTTTTTTTTTTCTTTTTTTTCATTTTATTTTTATTTTCCTTTTTAACAAATTAACTTTATATATGATAAATTAATATATATGTATACAATTAATATATTAATAAACTAATGTACATTCACACATCTATATGATTTGAATAACAAAGTTTTTTTTTTTAAAAATTTTTTTTAATTAGATATATATTTTTATTTTTATTTTTTATTTTTTTGGTTTTTTTATTTTTAATTTTTTTATTTTTTATTTTATTTTTTTTTTTATTTTTGTAAATGTAAATGTTTGATTCACATATAGACGATTTAATAGAGAATAGAGTCATGAATGACGATATTACAAGTAGTGGGAATAAATCATCACCATCATTAAAGAGTATACAACCACCAATATCAAGGGGATTAAAAGATTTAATTAATCATCCACCACCAAAAAGTAATATAAGTGATATTGGTAGTGTTGGAAGTCAAAATAGTAGTAAATCAACTACACCACAATTTAATAAAAAATCAAAAACCACAAATTCATCAATTAAATTTGCCAATAGAAGAGATCAGTCCTTAAGAGAAGTAGTTGAAGAATGGAGAACTGATTTCTATCCTGATTTATCTTATGATTATTTCAATGAAAATTCAATACAACCATCATCAAATAGTAATAATAACAGTTATAATTTTAATAAGAATAATGAAAAAGAAGATGACGATGACGATGACGATGACGATGAAAATTCAACAACATCAGAAAATGATGAAGATGGTGATGACGATAATGACGATAATGACGATGATCAACAACAAGAAGAGGATAATGTAAAAAATAATAGTACATATAATGAATATATAAATAATTTAAATAATATGAAAGACCAAAAAAATGAACAAGAAAAGAAGGAGACATTGCTTGAACAAAGAGTTAAACAATGGAAGAGTGATATTAGATCTGATATCTTGGAATCATCTGAATTGTTTATGGAACATTTACCACAAAGAATATTTGAAAAAAATGTAATCTCTGAATTACCTATGACACCTTCAACAAAAAAAGAACCAATTCAACCACCAAATAATAAAAATAGTAGCAATAACAATAATAATAATAATAATAATAATAATAAAAATAATAACAACAGTAGTAGCATTAATAGTGGTAAATCACAATTTGAATATTGGAGGGATAATTTTAATAAAACCATGGATGAAAAAATGAAAGAAAAGAAAAGAACAAATAAAATTACAATAACATCCAATAAATAATTTAATAGTTTTGATTTGTTTTTTTTCAAAAAAAAAAATATATTTTACATGTCTTTATTATTATTATTATTATTATTATTATTATTATTATTATTATTATTATTATTATTATTATTATTATTATTATTATTATTATTATTATTATTATTATTATTATTATTATTATTATTATTATTATTATTATTATTATTATTATTATTATTATTATTATTATTATTATTATTATTATTATTATTATTATTATTATTATTATTATTATTATTATTATTATTATTATTATTATTATTATTATTATTATTATTATTATTATTATTATTATTATTATTATTATTATTATTATTATTGTTATTGATTATTCTAAAAGAATAAGTTATCTATAATTTGGATCTAAATAATTCGTTTCACCAGATGGATAAGAGAATTTGTAATCTTCATCCAAGAAATAATTATCTGGATTATCAATTGCAGACATATGATGTGAAGAATTATGCGATCCTATCTCTTCATATTTCTCTTTACAATCATCACATAAATCAACCTCATTTATACATTCTTCACAATGCCATCTAATTCCAACTATTGGTTCTGTGTCACATCCATCACATTTAAATCCACTATGTACAACCTTTGATTTACCTATATGTATTGAGGATGATTTAGAGTTTGTTGATACTTTGGTTTTTTGTTTTAAAATTTCATCATTATCGGATTTATCAGATGAAGAATCGATATGTTTAGGTTGTTGTGGTTGTTGTGGTTTTTTTTTTCTTGGTGTTGAACCAGGAAGTTGTAAACCAAGTTTTTCCAATTTTTTAAAGAATTTTTGAGTTCTACTTGCAACTTGTTGTGGTGTTCTACCCTCGATATGATTGGCAATCTTTGCCCATCTATGTGATGCTACCTCTTCTTCAGGGTATTTAATTAATAGTTGCTCCAATTTTCTTTGTTCATCCTCTGTCCAATATGATTTAAGTTCACTTGTCATCTTTCTATGTTTCATAACATCACGATAGTTACTTGTTGTTTCACTTTCTGATGTTGAATTTATTTCTATATTTTTTGTGGAAATAGATTTTGATGATATACCCTTTCTTTTTGATGGTACTGTAATTGACCTATTATTGTTATCACTTTCTGTTTCACTTTCACTTGATACAATTGATCCGTTTGTCTGTATTTTACGTCCACTACTAGTTTCAACATATTTAACACTACTATTATATCTTGGTAAACCAAGTGAAAAGTTTGGTACAGATGCTATATTAATTTTATTTGGTAAATTTAATTTCTTTTTTTTTTTTTTTTTTTTTTTTTTTTTTAAATAATAATTAAAAATTAATAATTTTTTTTTTGGAGAAAAAAAAAAAAAAAAAAAAAAAAAAAAAAAAAAAAAAAAAATACACCACCGACTAAATTTTCTATATATTCTATTGGTGATTTTAATGCTTCTTCATATGCGGTTCGAATGATTTCTTTATCTTTTAAAACTTGTTCACGTTGTTGTTCTAAAACTTCTAAAATCTTTGTTAATTGTTTATATTCATTTGTTTCTGTGACTGGAATACTCATATTATTGATTTGAGAGATTTTTGAAAAATAAAAATAAAAATAAAATTTTTTTATTTTTTTTTTTTTTGTTTTTTTTTGTTTTTTTTTTTAGTTTTTTTTTTTAGTTTTTTTTTTTTTATATATATATTTTATATTACATTATCGTTAAAACGAAATGACAAAATAATTATGTTTTTGTCAACGCTATTTTTAAAATTAGTTTTTTTTTTTTTTTTTTTTTTTAATTTATTTTTTTTTTTTTTTTTTTTTATTTTTTTTTTTTATTTTTTTTATTTTTTGTAGTTTTTTTTTTTTTTTCATTTTCATTTTTCAAATTCAAAAAAATCCGACTTATAGTTTTATTTCATTTGACAATATAATTATTAGATTTGTTTTTAGAATTTTAGAATTTTGGAATTTAATCTAAATAATCAATATCTTTTTTTTTTTTTTTTTTTAAAAAATTCAAACTAAATTTAAATTTATCAATTTCAAAAAAAGTTTATAAAATTGATAAATTTCCAATTTTCAAATATATATATATATACAGTAAGAAGTTATTCAAAACAAATAGTTACAAATAAAAATGCCTATACCAAGAAAAACTGAAAGTAGAAAACTTGAAGATCCAGGTAATCAATGTATGGAAAGTATTAAAATGGGTTTTTTAATGGGAGCTGGTGTTGGTGCAACATTTGGTTCATGTATTGTTTTAATTATGTTTGCTGCCAAAAGATTACCTAAAAGTCTTTTAACAAAACATCTTGGTACTAGTGCATTAAAAATGGGTACTATGTTTGGTTGTTTCATGGGTATTGGTGGTGCATTAAGATGTGAGGAAAATGAAGAAATCAATAATAATAATAATAATAACAATAATAAAAATAATAATAATAACTACTCAATATTTAAAAATAATAATACAAAATATGATATCACTAAATTTAATAATAATAATATCAAATTTTAAAAAAAATAAAAAATAAAAATAAAATAAAAAAAATAAAAAAAAAAAGAGAAAATCAAAATTATAAAATTTTTTTTTAAAATAAAAAATAAAAAAAAAAAAAAAAAAAAAAAAAAAAAAATGAAAAAGAAATGTATATAATCTCAAAAATCAAATTAAGTTGAAATAAAATTGGTTCCAAGTGAATTAATAAAAACAAGAAAAAAATAATTTAAAATAAAAATAATTTTAAAAAAAAAAATTCTTATATCTTAAAAGGTTATATGTTGTATATATATATAACTGCACACATATATTTATTCATTTACTTTCAAAATTTAGAGTAATATTCAATCAAGTGAGATATTTTCTTTGATTATTATAAGCGTGTTGTTTTTTTTCAGTGATTGGTTTGCTCATTTATTTTGGTGGCCAATCCAAATTTTTTTTTAATTTTTTAATTTTTTTTTTTTTTAATTTTAAAAATCAAAATCATGCGCGAAATTCTGATTTTGCAAAAAACTGTGATCAATCTTTTTTTTTTTTTTTATTTTTTTATTTTTTTTTTCTTTTTTTTTTTTTTCTTTTCTTTTTTTTTTTTTTTTTTTTTTTTTTTTTCTCAATCCACATTGTACCACTATATCTTTGTAATATTAAAATTAAAAATAAATTATTACACGAATCAAAATAAATAAATAAATAAAAAAATAAATAAAAATTATTCATACCCTTAAAAAAATTGTAAATTAAAAAAAAAAAAAAAAAAAAAAAAAAAATAAAATAAGGTAAAAATGATCAAGATTTTTTTATTTTTATATTAATTTTTATTTTAAAAATTTCCTTTTTGAAAATTTTAATCAAAAACCCGAATATATGTCTATTACTATAAAATAGACATCTTCACTTCATTTTGGAAAAAAACTTTTTCCAATTTTATTTTTTATTTTTATTTTTTATTTTTTAATTTTTTTTGTAATTAAATAATAAAATCATAAAATACTAATATTGAAAAAAAAATATTATAGATATCAATATACATGATGAAATCAAATTCCAACATTAGAGTTTTACTAGTGTCTGGTTTTATTTTGTTATTTATATTTTTAGGAATAGAATTTGGATTTATAAATAATAACAATAATAATACTGGATTAAATAGAAATTTAGATTTTACTTACTTTAGTAAAAATAATATTAATAATAATAATGATAATAATAAAAACAACGAAAATCAAAAAAATCAACCACAACAATATAAAAAAATTTTATTAAAAAATGAAATTATTGATACAAATATTAAAAAAGGTATAAAAAAAAATAATAATAAAAATAATAATAATAATAATAATAATAATAATGAAGAGAGTATTTCAAGTTTTATTTCAAGATTATTATTAAAATCCAATGATGATGAAATCCAAGAATTTACATTTAGAAAGAGTCATTATATTGTACAATTTAAAGATAATATTATTGATGAAACTAGACAACAATTGAAGGAGTTTTTAATTGATACTGATGTTAAATCAGAGGAACAACCATATCAATCACATATTATTCATTACATACCACATGATAGTTTCTTGGTATTAATGACAGATCAACAAAGTGAATTATTATCAAGTAAAGAATGGATATCATGGGTCGGTGAACATGAACCATCAAATAAAATACATTTAAATTATCACGAAAAATCAATTGGATATCCAGTTTATATTATATTAGGTGGTTCATCAAATTCAATGATTCAAAAGTGGGAAAATACATTAAATTCAATTTTAAAATCGTCATCATATAATTCAAAAGTTAAATTAAATTTAATCAATCCAAAGAAATTAAAATCAATTGTATCTTGTAATGATGAATCCACAACCACATCAACATGTTCTTTATTTGCATCTGAAAAATTTGTATATAAATGGATATCAGAACAATCAGAGAGTAATTTCATTGAAAGATCAGAAAAGTTTCAAACAGCCAATAGATTATCACCAACTGTAATTTTCGGTAAAAAAGATACATTGGTAAATAATGATAGAATCGATATACCATTAAGAGGCAAAGGTCAAATCCTTAGTATTGCTGACACTGGTTTAGATGGTAGTCATTGTTTCTTTTCAGATTCTAATAATTCAATACCATATAATACTGTAAATTTGAATCATAGAAAAGTTGTAACTTATATTAGTTCTCTTCATGATGGTGAAGATTATGTTGATGGACATGGTACTCATGTTTGTGGTTCTGCAGTTGGTACACCAGAGAATCCATCATTGGGTATTACATCATTTAGTGGTTTAGCAACAGATGCAAAGATTGCTTTTTTTGATTTAGCATCTGATCCAAACAACTATGAACCAGTTCCACCAGAAGATTATAGTAAACTTTATCAACCATTATACGATGCAGGCGCAAGAGTCCATGGTGATTCATGGGGTTCTGTATCTTTACAGGGTTATTTAGGTAGTTATTCAAATGATGCAGGTGGTATCGATGATTTCCTTTACACTCATTCAGATTTCATTATTCTTAGAGCTGCAGGTAATAATGAACAATATTCTTCATTACTATCACAAGCTACCGCTAAAAATGCAATTACAGTAGGTGCTGAACAAACTGCTCATCAAAGTTACATAACCGATGCATTGGAATATTACAATTTCGACGCAATAGCAAAAAATACTTTAGATTCATTATGTCAAGCATTTGATGATAAATATTGTAATTACACTACTCAACAATGTTGCGCTGAATATTCAGTTGTTAAAGGTTTGTCAGGATGTTGTACATCATATGTCAAAAATGGATATTCTTCACTTTTTACAACACAACCACAATTATATAATGAAAATAATATTGCTTCCTTCTCATCAAAAGGTCCAACACATGATGGTAGAATGAAGCCTGATATTGTTGCCCCCGGTCAATATATTACATCTGCTAGATCTAACGGTGCAAATACAACTGATCAATGTGGTGATGGTTCTTTACCAAATACAAATGCCCTATTATCAGAATCTGGTACATCAATGTCAACACCATTAGCAACGGCAGCAACAACAATTCTAAGACAATATTTGGTAGATGGTTATTATCCAACAGGATCGGTTGTTGAGTCAAATAAATTAAAACCAACTGGCTCATTATTAAAGGCTTTAATGATTAATAATGCTCAACTTTTAAATGGTACATTCCCATTATCATCAACAAACACTAACCCATCCAATGCAATTTTCGATACATTTATTGGCGCAAATTTTGTACAAGGTTGGGGTGCACTTAGAATGAGTGAATGGTTATATGTAGAATCATCTTCATCTAGTGCTAAAAAACCATCAAGATGGATTGGTATTGGTGAATTAAATAATAATCAAAAAGCTTCAGAATGGAAAGAATATGGTTTATCAACTGGTCAAAATATTTCATATTGCTTCACTTATAAAAGATCATCATCATCGACAGGTATACCAAGAGTTGTAGCAACATTAGTTTGGACAGATCCACCATCATATGCTGGTGCAAAATTAAATCTAGTAAATAATTTAGATTTAACAATGACAAATACAGAGAATGAATATATTTATTATTCAAATTCAGGTGGTTCATCATATAATGGTACTAAAGGAACAACAATACCATTACAAGATTCAATTAATAATGTTGAGGGTATAGTTTATACACCAATTAATCCAAATTCAGAGATTTCTTTTAGATTTATAATTTCAGGTAAAAATATACCAATTGGACCACAAAATTTCTCATTTGTATTCCATGGTGAAAATGGTGAATTTGATTGGGCGGAAACTTGTATGCAATGTAATCCAGATGATACACAACCATGTTTCATTGAAAATGGTGTTGGTTCACAAACTTGTGGTGATGATCATTTATGGGGTCGTTGTTTAGTACAATCTTGTAATAATAATTATAACTATAATTCAATTACTGATGAATGTTCAAAATTCCTATCATATAATTATATTGTTATTATTGTTGCTGGTGGTACAATGTCATTGATTATCACCTTTTTAATTGCTATAAAATATATGGAATATAAAGAAAATGGTAATAAATTTAGCTTAAAAGAATTTTATATTGGAATGTTAGGTAAAGGTAAAAATGTTTCAGGTACTAGTGGAAGCAGTGCAGGTGGAACCAATAAAGATGGTACCATCGAGGATGGTACAGGTATTCATGTTAGACCAAAACCAAAAGATGCTCCAGTTACACCACCTGATCTCTATAGTTTATTATCACCATTCATAATAGAATTAACTTTAGCAACTGCATGTTCATTGGTTGCAACAGCAGCAAGTATTTTACAACCATATTATATTGGTCAAATCATTCAAGATATTCCAACTACTAAAAGTATTAATGACCTAAGAGATCAATTTATCATTATATTTTTATTAGCTCTATTGGAATTCCTTTTCTCAACAATTAGTTCATGGATATCAGGTATAGTCAATGAGAAAATGGTAATGAGATTACAAAATAAAGTTTTCCGTGCTTTAATAGCTCAGGATATGGGCTTCTTTCAAAAGAATAGTGCAGCTGTTTTAATGAATGTTTTAATTATTGATACTCCAATGTTAAGATCAGCATTAACAGGTATTCTATTATCAGTTTCCACTGGTGTTTGTAAATTTGTTGGTAGTTTAGTATTCATATTTACAATTTCATGGAAACTTTCATTGGCATTCTTTGCAACCGTACCAGTATTAGCAACTGTAACACAAATTCAATCGAAATTCACCAAAAGATTAACACGTCAACTTTTATTCCACAATTCAAAAGCTTCACAACATGGTCAAGAATCAATGGTAAATATGCATGTAGTTGCAAACTATTGTAAACAAGATAAAGAAATAGCCAAATACTCCGAACAATTATTGATGGTTTTCAAAATCTCAAGAAAATTAATTATTAATAATACATTTGCTGCCTCAATTAAATGGTTAATGGTTGAAAGTTTAGCATTCACTATTCTTTATTTTGGTGCTTACCTTGCTATTCAAAAACAATTCACCGTTGGTCTTTTGGTATCTTTCTCATTATATATTGGTTATGTCATTGATTCATCAACTACTCTATTTGGTGTTTATGTTAGTTATGTTCAATGTTTAGCTTCTGCAACAAGAGTTTTCATGATTTTAAGATCTGCTCCAAGAAAAAGAACAACTTTAGAAGATGAAGCAATTGATAATATTATTGTTACTAATAATGATGAAGATGATAATGGTAATGATAATGATGATGATGATGATTATGGTAGTGATGATGAAGATGAGGATGATAATAAAGGTGGAAATGATAGTGATTCCGATGATAGTTCAAGTGAAGATGCTGAATATAAAAAGAATAAGCAAAAACGTAAAAATGGAAGAATGACTACAAAATTATCAGATTCACCAACACTTGTGGGTGATGACAAGAACATCAATAATGAAGATCATCCAAATAGTAATAAAAATAATAATAATGAGAATGATAATAATAATAATATTAATGAGATCGAGCTAAAAGATATAAATATTGATAGTGAAGATGAACAAAATAATAATGATAATAACAATAATAATAATAATAATAATAATAATAATAATAATAATAATAATAATAATAATAATAATAATAATAATAATAATAATGATGATGATGATAATGATAATAATGATAATAATGATAATAATGAAGACGGAATTGAAATGTTATCAAAAAGACAAATTAAAAAGAGAAAACAGAAAATGAAAAAAGAATTTTATAAGAAAACTGGTATTTCATGTTTAGAATTGACATTACTACCATCCACCTATACAGAGTTAACTGAATGTAGAGGTGAAATTGAATTTAAGAATGTATCATTTTGTTATCCATCGAGAGCAGATGTTGGTGTATTATATAACATTAATATGAAATTTGAATCTGGTAAATGTTATGGTTTGGTAGGTCCATCTGGTAGTGGTAAATCAACATTATTGGAATTAATATCAAGATTTTACACACTTCACCCACAAGGTGGTGGTAAAATTTATATGGATGGTATTGATATTGCCAAGATTAGACCAAGTAATCTTAGAAGTTTCGTAACAAACGTTCATCAACATTCTTACTTATTCGATGCAACAATCTCTGAAAATATTGGTTATGCAATAGATAATCCAACCCAAGATGAAATTATTGAGGCTGCTAAATTGGCAAATGCTCACGAATTCATTTTATCATTACCAAAACAATATGACACAATGTTAACTGATGGCGGTAATTTATCAGGTGGCCAAAAGAAGAGAATTGCTGTGGCTCGTGCAATTTGTGCAAAGAGAAAGATTATGTTATTGGATGAAATCACTGCTGAATTGGATCCTGAATCAGAGGAAGCTATCACTAAGAGTATCAAAGTTTTAACTCAAGGTCACACCGTTGTTATGGTTGCTCATAAAGTAGCTGCCGTACGTGATTGTGATAAAATCTTTGTTTTAGATAAAGGTCAAATCGTTGAAGAAGGAACTCATACTCAGTTAATGGCTAAGAAAGGAAAATATTATAGAATGTTTGCTTTCTCAGAAGAGGATGATTATGCTCCATTATTAATTTTATAAGATCATTTCCCATAACAGTAAAAAAAAAAAAAATTATAATAATAATAATAATAATAATAATAATAATAATAATAATAATAATAATAATAATAATAATAATAATAATAATAATAATAATAATAATAATAATAATAATAATAATAATAATAATAATAATAATAATAATAATAATAATAATAATAATAATAATAATAATAATAATAATAATAATAATAATAATAATAATAATACTTTCTAATTTTATCAATCAATATTTGTTTAGAAATTTTATATGAATTTAGTTGATTAATTAATTAGTTATCAATAAATTGTAAATAGTAAAAAAAAAAAAAACTGAAAAAAAAAAAGGTCAAATTATAATAATTAATCTCATATAAGGAAGAATTTTTTTTTATTATATAAAAAGGTTACAAGTTTAATCCCATTTTGGAAAATTATTACTTTTTTTATTGGATAAAAATGGATAATAAAGTTTTTTTTTTTGTTTATTATTATTATGATGTTTATATGTAATTCTTTTTGTGTATATGTGTGGTTATGTGTGTTAAAATTGTTTGAAATGGTGGTTTTTTTTTTTTTTTTTTTAAAAAAAATTTAACTGTCTGGGTATATTAAGAACGAAGCAAGTGTGTATTTTTTTCTAAAAATTAAAAATTAAAAAAAAAAAATTAAAAAAGAAAAAATAGATTGAAACAATTCAAAACAACAACACCTTCAAAAATAGTTATTATGTATCACATCAAATCTATCTAATTTTTTTTTTTTTAATTCACCTAACAGACTAACATGTTGTATTAATTTTTATATAAATGCTAATTATTGTCTTTTAATAATTAATTTTTAGTATTTTATAAATTTAATTTTAATTTTCATTTTTGTTTAATTTTTTATTATTTCTTCAATTGTGTATCTATTCATTAAAAAAAAAATAAAAAATAAAAAAAAAATAATTATTTATTTTATAATTTTTTTTTTATCTAACAAATAATTATTTAATAAAATATACTGCAATTAAAGTAAATTTTTTCAAAAGGTATTTGAAATTACTTTTTATTATTTACTCTTATTATTATTTTTTTACCAATTTTAACATTATTTATTAATTTAATTATTATTATTTAAAATAATTAGTTTTATTGTTATATATTTTTAAAACAAGCAAAATTTTTTTTTTTTTGTCAAAAATAAAAAAAAAAAAAAAATGAAATTTCATTTTTCATCAAACAAGTTATTGTTGATATCTGGTTTAATTTTATTAGCATTAGTAATAGGTATAAAATTAGATATAATTTCAACTAGTAAAAGTTCCGATAATATAAAATTTAATTATAGTAGAAATAATAATAACAATCATTTAAAAAGAGATAAAAGAATATTATTACATAACGAGATTATTGACACAAATATTAAGCCATCAATTATAAATAACCAACAAATAAATCATAATAATGAAAATATATCACCATTCTTATTAAAATTGTTAAGTAATAATAATGATGATAACAAATCAATATATAAAAAGAATCATTATATAGTTCAATTTAAAGATCGTATAAATGATGAAACTAGACAACAATTGAAAGAATTTTTAATTGGTACCGATATTGAGTCAGAGGAACAACCGTATCAATCACATATTATTCATTACATACCACATGATAGTTTCTTGGTATTAATGACTCAAGAACAAAGTGAATTATTATCAAGTAAAGAATGGATATCATGGATCGGTGAACATGAACCATCAAATAAAATACATTTAAATTATCATCAAAAATCAATTGGATATCCAGTTTATATTATATTAGGTGGTTCATCAAATTCAATGATTCAAAAGTGGGAAAATACATTAAATTCAATTTTAAAATCGTCATCATATAATTCAAAAGTTAAATTAAATTTAATTAATCCAAAGAAATTAAAATCAATTGTATCTTGTAATGATGAAGCAGTAAAAACGACATCATGTTCTTTAATTGCATCTGAAAAATTTGTATATAAATGGATATCAGAACAATCAGAGAGTAATTTCATTGAAAGATCAGAAAAGTTTCAAACAGCCAATAGATTATCACCAACTGTAATTTTTGGTACAAAAGATAAATTAGTAAATAATGATAGAATCGATATACCATTAAGAGGCAAAGGTCAAATCCTTAGTATTGCTGACACTGGTTTAGATGGTAGTCATTGTTTCTTTTCAGATTCAAAAGCACCAATACCATATAACACTGTAAATTTGAATCATAGAAAAGTTGTAACTTATATAAGTAACTCAGCAGGTGATAATGGTGATAAAGTCGATGGTCATGGTACTCATGTTTGCGGTTCTGCAGTTGGTACACCAGAGAATCAATCATTGAACATCACATCATTTAGTGGTTTAGCAACAGATGCAAAGATTGCTTTCTTTGATCTTTCTAATGGTACTTCATCAGATTTAACACCACCATCAGACTTGAAACAACTTTATCAACCATTATACGATGCAGGCGCAAGAGTTCATGGTGATTCATGGGGTTCTGTCTCAATGGAAGGATACATAGCTAGTTATTCAGATGAAACTGCTGCAATCGATGATTTCCTTTACACTCATTCAGATTTCATTATTCTTAGAGCTGCAGGTAATAATGAACAATATAGATCATTACTCACCCAATCCACTGCAAAGAATGTTATAACTGTTGGTGCTCATCAAACAATTCATGATAATTATTTAACTGATGGTCCAAACTATATAAATTATCAAACTTCCGTTGATTCAAATCTAGAGTTAATATGTGATTTCGATAGTAGATATTGTAATTACACTACTCAACAATGTTGTAATGGAGCAACCTCTGTTGTAGGTTTAGCAAGTTGTTGTCCCGCTCTACTTAGACAAAGTGTAATTAACGCCGCAAATACTCAACCACAATTATACAATGAAAATAATATTTGTGGCTTCTCATCAAAAGGTCCAACACATGATGGTAGATTAAAACCTGATATTGTAGCACCAGGTGAATTTATTACATCTGCAAGATCAAATGGTGCAAATACAACTGATCAATGTGGTGATGGTTCTTTACCAAATACAAATGGTTTAATAGCAATCTCTGGAACATCAATGGCAACTTCATTCGCAACGGCAGCAACAACAATTCTAAGACAATATTTGGTAGATGGTTATTATCCAACAGGTGAAGTTGTTGAAGCAAATAAATTACAACCAACTGGTTCATTATTAAAGGCATTGATGATTAATAATGCTCAACTTTTAAATGGTACATTCCCATTGATTACATCGGGTATTACATATCCATCGAATCAAGTTTTTGAAACTTTTTCTGGTGCAACTTTAGTTCAAGGCTGGGGTGCAATTAGAATGGGTAATTGGTTACATATTAAATCATCCTCAAATCAATCATCATCAACAACAACTGGTATAACTAAATTCGTTGGTATTGGTGGATTAGATTTAAGATTAAAGAAACCAAATCAATGGAGAGAAGATAGTTTATCAACTGGTCAAAATACATCATATTGTTTCACTTATAAACCATCTGGTTCAGGTATACCAAGAGTTGTAGCAACATTAGTTTGGACAGATCCACCATCATATGCTGGTGCAAAATTTAATTTAGTAAATAATTTAGATTTAACAATGATTTATTATCGTGATAATGGCTCAACTATATTTTACTCGAATCAAGGTGGTCCATCATTTTTAGGTATACCACCAACACAAGATACATTGAATAATGTAGAGGGTATAGTTCATAATCCAATAGAGCCAATGACCTATAGATTCATGGTAGCAGGTACAAATGTACCAATTGGACCACAGAATTACTCATTTGTATTCCACGGTGAAAATGGTGAATTTGATTGGGCCGATCAATGTCCACAATGTAGTCCAGGTCAAGTTTTACCATGTCCAGTTGAGAATGGTGTTGGTACACTACTTTGCTCGAGTGATTTACAATGGTCAAGTTGTTTAGTTCAATCTTGTGATAACAATTATAATTTTAACTCCATTAAAAAGAGATGTGATAAATTCTTATCATATAATTATATCATTATGATAGTTGCAGGTGGTACAATGGCATTAATTGTTTTTATACTATTATTAATTAAATATCAAGAGTATAAAGAGAGTAAAAAAGATAGTTTCCGTAGATTCGATGATGGTACAGGTATTTTCGTAAGACCAAAAGATAAAGATGCAAAAGTTTCATTGGCTGATCTTTATAATTTAATATCACCATTCATTATTGAATTGACAATTTCAACTGCATGTTCGTTGGTTTCGACAGCTGCAAGTATTTTACAACCATTCTATATTGGTCAGATTATTAATGATATTCCAACTGCTAAACATATTGGAGATTTTAAGAGTCAATTCATTTTAATTTTCATTTTAGCCGTTATTGAATTTGTTTTCTCAACTATTAGTTCATGGATATCAGGTATAGTCAATGAGAAAATGGTAATGAGATTACAAAATAAAGTTTTCCGTGCTTTAATAGCTCAAGATATGGGTTTCTTTCAAAAGAATAATGCTGCAATTTTAATGAATGTTTTAATCTCTGATACACCAATGTTAAGATCAGCATTAACTGGTATACTATTATCGATTGCAACTGGTTTATGTAAATTTGTTGGTAGTTTAGTATTTATCTTTACAATATCATGGAAACTTTCATTAGTATTCTTTGCAACTGTACCCGTTTTAGCATTCATCACACAAATTCAATCACAATTCACCAAGAGATTAACTAGAGCATTATTATTCTATAATTCAAAAGCATCACAACATGGTCAAGAATCAATGGTAAATATGCATGTAGTTACAAACTATTGTAGACAAGATAAAGAGATCATTAAATATTCTGATAATTTAATGAACGTTTTCCAAACAGCTAGAAGATTAATCATTAATAATACATTGGCTTCATCTATTAAATGGTTAATGGTTGAAAGTTTAGCATTCATTATTCTCTACTATGGCGCTTACCTTGCTATTCAAAAACAATTCACTGTTGGTCTTTTAATCTCTTTCTGTTTATACATTGGTTATGTCATTGATTCAACAACTACTCTATTTGGTGTTTATGTTAGTTATGTTCAGTCTCAAGCTTCTGCAACAAGAGTTTTCATGATTTTAAGATCTGCTCCAAGAAAAAGAACAACTTTAGAAGAAGAAGAGGCCGATAGAAAATATTTAGGTGGTGGTGGTAGTGGTAATGATGACAATGATAATGATGATGGCAAAGGTAACGATGATGGTAATGGTAAAGGTAGTGATGATCCAAATAGTAGTAATAACAATAATAACAATAATAATAATACATTAGATCATATGGATGGTAATGGTGAATCAATTGTACCAGTTGAATTAACAAAGAAACAATTAAAGAAACAAAAAGAAAAAGAACAAAAAGAATACTTTAAGAGAACTGGTATATCAGTTGTTGAGATGTCATTAATTCCTTCAACTTATATTGAGTTAACAGATTGTAAAGGTGAAATTGAATTTAGAAATGTATCATTCCGTTATCCAACTAGACCAGATGTTCAAGTTTTACATAATATTAGTTTGAAATTTGAAACTGGCAAATGTTATGGTTTGGTAGGTCCATCTGGTAGTGGTAAGTCAACATTGTTAGAATTGATTTCAAAATTCTATCCACTTCGTGATGGTGGTAATATTTTTATGGATGAAGTTGATATTGCAAATATTAGACCAAGTAATCTTAGAGGCTTCGTTACATGTGTTCATCAAAATCCATACTTATTTGATGCCTCCATTAGTGATAACATTGGTTATGCATTAGAAAACCCAAGTATTGAAGAAGTTATTGAGGCTGCTAAATTGGCATATGCTCATGAATTCATTAAAGATTTACCAGAAAAATATGATACAGTTTTAGGTTCTGCCGGTAGTTTATTATCAGGTGGTCAAAAGAAGAGAATTGCAATAGCTCGTGCAATTTGTGCAAAGAGAAAAATTATGTTATTGGATGAAATCACTGCCGAATTGGATCCTGAATCAGAGGAAGCTATCACTCAAAGTATTAAAGTTTTAACTCAAGGCCATACCGTTGTTATGGTTGCTCATAAAGTAGCTGCCGTGCGTGATTGTGATAAAATCTTTGTTTTAGATAAAGGTTATTTAGTTGAAGAAGGTACTCATGATGAACTCATGGAAAGAAAAGGTAAATATCATAGAATGTTTAATAATGAAAAAGATGAAGAAGAACTATTAAATAATTTAGGTTTGCCATGTAATAATGAAAATAATAATAATAATATTAATAACAATAATAACAATAACAACAATAACAATAATGATTCTCAAATTGTTGGGGAACAGATTTAAAAAAATTAAAAAATTAAACAAAATAAATGTATAATAAATTTACATCCTTTTTTCAAGAATTGAGCTTTATTTGATTTTTTTTTTTTTTTTTTTTTTTTTTTTTTTTTTTATTTTCATTTTTTGACAAACTTATTCATGATAATTAAAATTTAAAATAAAAAAATTAGGAAAAATAATTATTAATTATCAAATGAAGAAATTTTAAGTAAAAATTATAAACTAATAAGATTCAAGGACGTTTTTATCAGTTTTTTTCACGAATAACCAAATGATCTTAGAAAACAAGATTACTTCATAATAAAAAAAAAAAAATTAAATAATATTTACTCCCCTTTATTAGTACACTATATATTAATATCACAAGTTACATGTAAAAATCAAATGGTGGGTTATATAATTGTTATATCTGTTAACTTTTTTTGGTTTTTTTTTTTTCCTGTGGGTTCTTTATTGTTTTTCAATTAATTTTATTGGGGTAGTAAGTTAAAAATTTTTTTTTTTTTTTTTTTTTTTATATAATTAAAAAATATTTTTAGTGTTTTTTTTTTTTTTATTTTAGTTGATCACATCTCAAAAAATTTTATTTAAATAAAAAAAAAAAAAAAAAAATTTTAAACACCCACTTTAGTACAAACCTTTTTTTAATATTTTTTTTAATATTTTTTTTTTTTTTATATAATTAATTTATACCATTATCTGTAACAAGTATTTTAATCTATCTATTTTGAAAAAAATAAAATAAAATAAAAAAAAGTTTGAAAAGAAAAAAAAGAAATAATAATAAATTTAAAAAAAAAAAAAAAAAAAAAAAAAAAAAAAAAAGGTAGGATAATAATTTGAACAAATAAAAATACCATTACGAATTTATTGTAGAAATTATTTAATGAAATTAATTATTAATATTACTTTTTATTTTATAAATTAATATTTGATTTCAAAAATAAATAAAAAATAATAATAATAATATTAAAAAAAAATAGAGCGAAAATTTAAATTGTGAAAAAAAAAAAAAAAAAATATGAAATTTCAAATTTCATCACCAAATAAACTATTAGTTTTATCAAGTGTAATTTTAATATTATTATTTATAGGAATTAAATTTGAACTGCTTGAAGACTCAAGTAGTAATAGAAATGATAAAATAAATAACATAATTAATAGATTTATAAATTATAATATCGATGATCCTATTTATAATAAACAACAACAATTTTCAAATAAACTCCACTCAAATGAAAAGAAAATTTTATTAAGAAATCAAATAATAGATACAACAATAAAACCTTCAATAAATATTAAAAATAACAAACTAATTAATAATAATAATAATAATAATATTGGATACTATTCATCATTTGTGTCAAGATTATTAAAATCAAATGACGACAATGGAAATTATGACGATAATACTAGTGATTATTATTATCAACAATCAATATATAAAAAGAATCATTATATAGTTCAATTTAAAGATCGTATAAATGATGAAACTAGACAACAATTGAAAGAATTTTTAATTGGTACCGATATTGAGTCAGAGGAACAACCGTATCAATCACATATTATTCATTACATACCACATGATAGTTTCTTGGTATTAATGACTCAAGAACAAAGTGAATTATTATCAAGTAAAGAATGGATATCATGGATCGGTGAACATGAACCATCAAATAAAATACATTTAAATTATCACGAAAAATCAATTGGATATCCAGTTTATATTATATTAGGTGGTTCATCAAATTCAATGATTCAAAAGTGGGAAAATACATTAAATTCAATTTTAAAATCGTCATCATATAATTCAAAAGTTAAATTAAACTTAATTAATCCAAAGAAATTAAAATCAATTGTATCTTGTAATGATGAAGCAGTAAAAACGACATCATGTTCTTTAATTGCATCTGAAAAATTTGTATATAAATGGATATCAGAACAATCAGAGAGTAATTTCATTGAAAGATCAGAAAAGTTTCAAACAGCCAATAGATTATCACCAACTGTAATTTTTGGTACAAAGGAAGGATTGGTAAATAATGATAGAATCGATATACCATTAAGAGGCAAAGGTCAAATCCTTAGTATTGCTGACACTGGTTTAGATGTCAGTCATTGTTTCTTTTCAGATTCAAAAGCACCAATACCATTTAATTCAGTCAATCAAGACCATAGAAAAGTTGTAACTTATATTAGTTCTTTTCGTGATAATGAAGATTATGTTGATGGTCATGGTACTCATGTTTGCGGTTCTGCAGTTGGTACACCAGAAGATTCATCTTGGAGTATCAAAGAATTTAGTGGTTTAGCAACAGATGCAAAGATTGCTTTCTTTGATCTTTCTGTTGGTGCCTCTGAACCAACACCACCAGAAGACTATAGTAAAATGTACAAACCATTATACGATGCAGGCGCAAGAGTTCATGGTGATTCATGGGGTTCTGTATCTTTACAAGGTTATTATGGTGGTTATTCAGATGATGCAGGTGGTATCGATGCTTTCCTTTACGAGTATCCTGAATTTTCAATTCTTAGAGCCGCGGGTAATAATGAATTATATGCATCATTATTGGCACAAGCTACTGCTAAAAATGCAATTACCGTAGGTGCTGAACAAACTGCTCATGTCAATTATATTTCGGACGCATTGGAATACTATGATTTCTCAGATAATGTTAATTTTGCAAGACCATGTTTATTCGATGCCAAATATTGTAATTACACCGTTCAACAATGTTGTTCAGAAGTTTCAAATGTAAAAGGCTTACAATCATGTTGTCCAGCATCAATTAAACAGAATACCTCTGAGGCATTTACAACACAACCTCAATTCTATAATGAGAATAATATGGGATCATTCTCATCAAAAGGTCCAACACATGATGGTAGATTAAAACCTGACATTGTAGCACCAGGTGAATATATTACATCTGCAAGATCAAATGGTGCAAATACAACTGATCAATGTGGTGATGGTTCTTTGCCAAATCTATCAGGTTTAATGGCAATCTCTGGTACATCAATGGCAACACCATTAGCAACAGCAGCAACAACAATTCTAAGACAATATTTAGTTGAAGGTTATTTCCCAACAGGTGAAGTTGTTGAAGAAAATAAATTTACACCAACTGGTTCATTATTAAAGGCATTGATGATTAATAATGCTCAACTTTTAAATGGTACCTATTATTGGAGTGCATCAGGTACAAACCCATCTAATGCAATATTTGATGAAATGAAAGGTGCAAATTTAGTACAAGGTTGGGGTGCACTTAGAATGAATAATTGGCTATATGTTAAATCTGCTTCAAAACCAACACCACCACCAAGATGGATTGGTATTGGTGGTTTAGGTAAAGATCAAAAACCATCTCAATGGAAAGAAGATAGTTTATCAAGTGGTTTAAATAAATCATACTGTTTCACTTATAAACCATCTGGTTCAGGTATACCAAGAGTTGTAGCAACATTAGTTTGGACAGATCCACCATCATATTCCGGTTCAAAATTTAATTTAGTAAATAATTTAGATCTATTATTAATAAATAGTGATGATGATTCAGTTATAACACTTGGTAATTCTGGTGGTTCTTTACAAGCTGGAAAGTTAGCACAACCAGATACATTGAATAACGTAGAAGGTATCATTATTAATCCAACCAGTGCAATGAATTATAAATTTACAGTTTCAGGTACAAATATACCAATTGGACCACAGAAATTTGCATTCGTTTTCCATGGTGAGAATGGTGAGTTTGATTGGGCTGATAAATGTCCACAATGTGTTGATGGTGTTCAATTACCATGTTTAATTACCAATGGTATTGGTATTCAATCATGTGGTGCAGATTTACTTTGGTCTAAATGTATAGTTCAATCTTGTAATGAAGGTTATAATTACAATTCTCTAAAGAATACTTGTGATAAATTCTTATCGTATAATTATATTATCATCATTGTTGCAGGTGGTACTATGGTTTTGATAATTCTACTTTTGTTGTGGATTAAATATCAAGAGTATAAAGAAAGTAAAAAAGATAGTTTCCGTAGATTCGATGATGGTACAGGTATTTTCGTAAGACCAAAAGATAAAGATGCAAAAGTTACACCACCAGATCTTTACAATTTAGTATCACCATTCATCATAGAGTTAACTATTGCAACCGCATGTTCATTGGTTGCAACAGCTGCAAGTATTTTACAACCATTCTACATTGGTAACATTGTAAATAATATTCCAACCACCAAAAGTATCAGTGACTTTAAGAGTGATTTCATCATTATCTTCATTTTAGCTTTCATTGAATTTTTATTTACAAATGTTGGTTCATGGATATCAGGTATAGTCAATGAGAAAATGGTAATGAGATTACAAAATAAAGTTTTCCGTGCTTTAATAGCTCAAGATATGGGTTTCTTTCAAAGAAATAACTCTGCTTTATTAATGAATGTTTTAATTGTTGATACTCCAATGTTAAGATCAGCGTTAACTGGTATACTATTATCGATTGCAACTGGTGTTTGTAAATTAGTTGGTAGTTTAGTATTTATCTTTACAATATCATGGAAACTTTCTTTGGCATTCTTTGCGGCTGTACCAATTTTAGGTTTGGTAACACAAATTCAGTCGAAATTCACCAAAAGATTAACACGTCAACTTTTATTCCACAATTCAAAAGCTTCACAACATGGTACTGAATCATTAACAAACATGCACGTAGTTACAAATTATTGTAAACAAGAGAAAGAGATCATTAAATATTCTGATCAATTAATGAATGTTTTCATTACTGCCAGAAAGTTAATCATTACCAATACATTTGCTGGCACAGGTAAATGGTTGCTAATTGAATCTTTAACTTTCGTTATCCTTTATTTCTCTGCCTATTTGGTCATTCAAAAACAATTTACCGTTGGTTTAATGATTTCTTTCTCTTTGTATATTGGTTATGTTGTTGATTCTTCAAGCTCTCTATTTGGTGTTTATGTTAGTTACATTCAATGTTTAGCTTCTGCAACAAGAGTTTTCATGATTTTAAGATCTGCTCCAAGAAAAAGAACAACTTTAGAAGAGGAAGAAATTGATAGATTAGCTGGCTTAAATGTTGACGGTGGTAATGACGATGATGGTGGCAAAAACAAAAAAGATGAAATAGAAAATGGTAAAGATGTTTTACCATCAAATATTATTACACCAATTGATAATGTTGAAAATAGTAATGGTAAACAAGATAATCCAAATAATAATAATAACAATAATAACAATAACAATAATAATTATGATGACACTGATTTAGATGGGGTTTCAACAGTCGCAGATAGTACAGTCGGATTAACAAAAAAAGAATTAAAGAAACAAAAAGAAAAAGAACAAAAAGAATACTTTAAGAGAACTGGTATATCAGTTGCTGAAACTCCAACATTTTTACCATCAAGTTATATAGAGTTAACTGAATGTCAAGGTGAAATTGAATTTAAGGATGTATCATTCCGTTATCCAACTAGACCAGATGTTCAAGTTTTACATAATATTAATATGAAATTTGAAGCTGGTAAATGCTATGGTTTAGTTGGTCCATCTGGTAGTGGTAAATCAACTACATTAGAATTGATTTCAAAATTCTATCCACTTCATGCTGAAACTGGTGGCAAAATCTTTATGGATGGTATTGATATTGCTAAAATTAGACCAAACAATCTTAGAAGTTTCGTAACAAACGTTCATCAACATCCATTTTTATTCGATGCCACAATAGGTGAAAATATTGGTTATGCAATCGACAATCCAACTCAAGATGAAATCACTGAAGCTGCTAAATTAGCAAATGCTCATGAATTTATTAATGATTTACCAAAGAAATATGATACTCAAATTGGTGAAGCCGGTAATTTATCAGGTGGTCAAAAGAAGAGAATTGCTGTGGCTCGTGCAATTTGTGCAAAGAGAAAAATTATGTTATTGGATGAAATCACTGCCGAATTGGATCCTGAATCAGAGGAAGCTATCACTCAAAGTATTAAAGTTTTAACTCAAGGCCATACCGTTGTTATGGTTGCTCATAAAGTAGCTGCCGTACGTGATTGTGATAAAATCTTTGTTTTGGAGAAAGGTTATTTAGTTGAAGAAGGTACTCATGATGAACTCATGGCAAACAAAGGAAAATATTATAGAATGTTTAGTGAAGATAAAGATGATGCTCCATTGCAAAATAAAAATGAAAATGATAATGAAAATGATAATAATAATGATGATAATAATAATAATGATAATAATAATAATAATAATAATAATAATAATAATAATAATAATAATAATAATAATAATAATAATAATAATAATAATAATAATAATAATAATAATAATAATAATAATAATAATAATAATAATAATAATAATAATAATAATAATAATAATAATAATAATAATAATAATAATAATAATAATAATAATAATAATAATAATAATAATAATAATAATAATTATGACGAAAATAATAATAATAATAATAATCATAATAATAATAATGACGAAGCATCTTCCTCAACACCACCACAAGAGGACAATGGTGAAGCATCTCCCTCAACACCACCACAACAACAACAACAACAACAACAACAACAACAACAACAACAACAACAACCTCCACCACAAGAGGATCCAAGACCGGAATCTCAACAAGATGACCAACCATCACTAAATGAACAAGTTCCATTGCCACCACCTCTACCAAGTGGACTACCTCCTCCACCACCATCAGGATATGAAGGATCATCTGATGCAAATGAAGACCATTCTCTTGTTTAAAAGATGAAAAAAGATGAAATAAAATAAACTTTTTTTAAAATAAAATAATTATAAATCTGAATAGGTGTTCTATTTTTAAAAAAGTTTTTATGTTGCAATTTTTTTTTTTTTGTGTTTTTTTTTATTATTATAATTATAACTTTTATATTTTACTATCGTTATTAAATAACTTATTAATATATATTTGAACCATTCAAATGTTTATTCTCTGAAAGCTCTTCTTAAATCGTTTTCTTTTTGAACTTGTTCAGTGAATTTTTCAATCATTTCTGTGAATTCTAAATCTTTTTTGATATCTGACCATTCAGATTCTATTTAAATAATTTTGTGGTTAATTATATTACCACTTTAAAAAAAATAAAAAATAATATATAATCATACCTGGTAAAAGTTGTTTCTTAACACTTAAATCAATGGCAATTTTTAATCTTCTATCTCTTTGAACGAGAATATCATTTGGTAATCTTCTGTAAACTTCTTGGTTGACTTCAGTGTTATTGTAGAGATCAGCAAAATATAAACCTATAATAAAAAAATAAATATTAACATATTTTCCGATATCACCATTTCTCTGTTTATTATTATATTATTATTATTATTATTATTATTATTATTATTATTATTATTATTATTATTATTATTATTATTATTATTATTATTATTATTATTATTATTATTATTATTATTATTATTATTATTATTATTATTATTATTATTATTATTATTATTATTATTATTATTATTATTATTATTATTATTATTATTATTATTATTATTATTATTATTATTATTATTATTATTATTATTATTATTATTATTATTATTATTATTATTATTTTTATTTTTATTATTTTTATTATTATTCTTCTTCTTCTTCTCTTCTTCGTTTTATTATAATGTATTATTGTTTATTATCACTTTATTTATATATAAATATTCGCTATTTTGTGTTAAAAATAATAAAAATAAATAAATAATGATCTATACCCATTTTTCTGTATTCAACCCATGAGGATTTTTGAAGAGATGAGACGAAAGATTGTGGTAATAATTTTAAAATTGACATTATGTATATTATATGTGTGATATGATCAACTCGATATGAAAAAAAATTAAAAAAAAAAATAAAAAAAAATAAAAAAAAAAAATGAAAAAAAGATAAAAAAAAAAATAAAAAATAAAAAAATTTTTTTTAAAAAATAAAAAAAAAAAAATTTCGCACTGAAGTGAATTTCGCTCAAAACAATTTGTTTATATGTCATTAATTTTTTTACCCGTTTTATTATTTTTTTGAAGCTTTTATATCTTTTTTTTTCATTTAGTATAATTTACATATAAATATGATATCATTTCAAACAAATAAGAATCCACTTAGATTTCATTTTTTTTAGTATATCAAAAAAAAAAAAAAAATAAAAAATAAAAAATAAAAAAGTAAAAAATGTAGATATAAAAAATTAATTTTTGTACAAAAAGAAAATATGTATAAATAAATGCAATCCTTTTTTGGTAAAAAATTTATTATTTTCACAGAATATGCCAATTTTTTACTTTTTTTCTCTATTTTTAGATCAAAAAAACAATAAATTTTGTATTTCTTGGCAATGAATAAACTATCGTGTGAATATTTCTTTTTGTGTGTGTGTGTATGGGTGGTATTTGTTTTTTTATTATTTTTTTTTTTTTATTATTTATGTGTTTGTTGTGTGTAGCCGTTTAAAATTCAAATTCTATTTTTAAATCTTATTCTATTTATGTACTTGCGTTTGTCTTTTATATGGTAATGATTTATTTAATTTTTAAATTATTTTTAAATTATTTTTTTAATTTTTTTTTCTTTTTTTTTTCTGAACAAATAAATACAATATTTTTTGAAAATTTTTATTCATATAAATCTATAATTTCCCAAAATTAAAAAATCAAATAAAATAAAGCTAACAAAAGAACATCTTTAAGAATGATATTGTAACTATTTTTTTCATATTATTTACTATTTTCTTTTTTTTTTTTTTTTTTTTTTTTTAATTGGTTTTATCTTGTTTACTTTATTAAAAGTTTGTTCGATACCTCCCATCTTAAGATTTTTTTTTTTTTTTTTTTTTTTTTTTTTTTTTTTTTTTTTTTTTTTTTCATTATTTTTTTATTATTTTTTTGTTTTTTTTTAATTATTTAAAATATTTTTATAGAAAAAAAAAATAAAAAAATAAAAAAAATATAAAAATAAAAATAATAACCAAAAAAAATAGAAAAAAAAAAAGAAAGATTTGGGATTCATAAATAAAATAATTATAAAAATTAACAAATATAGGTTCAGACATTTTTTTTACCTTTTTTGATCAATTTTAATAAAAGAAGAGTAACTTTTATTTAATATTTTTGTTTAATTTTTTTTTTTTCTATTTTTATCGAAATAATTTCTTAATTTAAATTCGAATTTAGTAAAATAACAAACAACATTCATAAAAAAAATAAAATAAAATAAAAAATAAATAAAAAATAAAATAAAAAACACAGACATAAATTCTAAAAATATACAGTGAAAAACTATTTTAAAACACACTATGTCACCCAACAACACACAAACTCAAACCCACACAACCACCAAACCTAAATTTAGTTTTTTTTTTTTTTTTTTTTTTTTTTTTTTTTTTTTAAATAATTTTTTACATATAAACTACTCTCTTCACTTTATATCCAATAATGGTATATTTGGATTAATTTTTTAATTTCCTTTTTTTTTTTTTTTTTTGTCATATAAAAATTTATTTATTTATTTAATTATTTATTTAATATTTATTTTTCAAAATCGTGTACATTAAAAAAATAAATAATAATATATAAAAATTAGAACAAATTTTATGGGAAGAGAAATAAAGAGGAAAAAAATAACAGAAAAAAAAAAAAAAAAAAAAAAAAAAAAAAATTAAATTCTTATTTCTATTTTTATCATTTTATAATTCTATTTTAATTATTGTTTTATTTTTTTTTTTTTGTTTTATTTTTTTCCTTAAATTTTCATCTTCATTTTAAATCATTTACGTATATTTTTGTGTTTACATCCTTAAATATTACCACCACCACCACAATATTGTATATCAAATCTTTTAAAATTTTAAATTTTCATTTTTTGTTTATCATTTTTGTTGGTTTATTAGTTTGAAGATTTGGATTGTAATTTCACAAAATGTCAAAACTATTTCTTTCTTTACACATCACTCTTTCGAGTATCAAAAAAAAAAACAAAAAAAAAAAATTAAATAAAAGAAAAATGTCTCTTAAAGAACAAAAAAAAAAAAAAAAAAAAAAAAAAAAACATTTAAACATAAATATACATGTATAATTAATATAGTGATAAATCTATTAAAATTTTTTCACACGATCTAAATGAAAAAAAAATAAGAAAAAAAATAAAATAATTTTGATCACAAAAAAAAAAAAAAAAAAAAAAAAGAAAAGAAAAGAAATAGTAGATAATAATCAAATAAAGTAGTTACATGCAACAACAAAGAAAAGTAAAATAAAATATTTTCTAAAATAATTGTGAAAAAAAAAAAAATAATTTAGATTGATTTAGATTATTGAATAGTAAAATAATAATAAATATTTTATATTTGGAATAAAATTTAAAAATTCCTCTATCTCTTTTGAGATTTGGCTATTATTGTATAGTATTTTTTTCAATACAAAAATTTCAATTTAATAGATTCTTTTTTTTTTAAAATTATTTTCTTTATTTAGTGTTATTAACATATAAATATTTTGTTGTTGGTAGTTGAAAATATTTTATTTCAATAAAGTAATAAAAATATTCTTTTAAAAAAAAAGGTCACTAAAATGACAATTCCTTTTTTTTATAAAAAAAAAAAAAAAAATAATGTTAATAAGGTTGCAATATAAGCACACTTAACTCTCACTCACTAAATTATATTACTCACACATATATGTGAAAATAATAAAACAACTACTATGCCATTTCCCGTTAAACGTTTATTCATTTTAAAAAAATTTAAAATTATGTATATAAATAAAATTATTTATAATTCAACACTATTAATAGAAAAAAATGTGAAAAGGTAAACAAATAATAAAATTAATTAGAATTAAAAAAACCAAATAGACACATACAAATAATTATATGTATATAAAAATGTATATAATTTTTTTTTAAAAAAAAAAAAACCACCATATATGGGTAAACCATCACCGATGATAGAATTAATTTATAAAACCTTAAAAACATTAAAGTGGGGAGGGGGGGGTAAGAGTGTGGTTAGAGGATATTTTTATAAAAAAAATAAAAAATAAAAAAATAAAAATATATATATATGTATATATTAAGAGTGGTATGTTTGTATTGTATGTTTTGATTTTTTTCTTTTCTTTTTTTTTTTCTTTTTTTTTTATTTTTTTAATTATTTTTTTTTATAATTTTTTAATATTTTATTTTACTATTATTTATTTTTTTATTTATTTTAAAAATAATTATTGTTTAAAACACATTATTTTTTTGTATATCTCCCACTCTCGAATATCCATTTTATTTGTGTATTTTAATTATCATCATTAATTTTATATAACACAAAATTGTTGTTAAAAACAAATTAATAATTTTAAAAAAAATAACATAAGCAAACAAAACAAACTAACCAATCAATATTTATTTATAACTAACAATCATATTTAGAGTGTATGTAGAGCGTATATCATGTAGTATTTAGGTTATTTATTATTATTTTTTCTGTATTACCATCACCAATTTCCATATCATGATAATCATAAAAAAAAAAAAAAAAAAAAAAAAAATTAAACCATCCTCCAAAGAAAAAGAAAAAAAAATCAAAATTATCTTATCACACATACACACTAAATTAACAACACAATTTCACACACCACATTCAAATTTTATTTAATCCAAAATAATATTTTATTTTGTTTCTAAATATAAAACAAAAAAATATTAATACCAATTTTTTAAAAAAATCAAATATTGGAGTTAAATTTTATTTAATTTTAATTAATATTTCTTTTTTTTTTATTATTACCAATATCATTTTTTTTTTTTTTTTTTTTTTTTTTTTTTTTTTAAAATTATTTCCCTTTAGCGTTTTTAAACACTCTAAATACTAAAATATATAAAAATAGAAATAGTTTTTTATTTTTATTTTTTATATGATTTTTTTTTTTTTTTGTTATCACACCAGTTCACCATTTTTTTCAAAAAAAAAAAAAAAAAAAAAAAAAAAAAAAAATTTAACAATACAATTTCCTTTTTCAGCAAAAAAAAACTCATCAACAACTACCACCGACTGTTTATAATTAATTAAAAGCTAGTCCAACCAAAATTAATGATAATTTTGATTTTTTAATTTTTTTTATTTTTTTCTCATCACAACAAATTTGTTTTCAATTTTTTCCATTTTTGTTAAAAAAAAAAAAAAAAAAAAATAAAATATAAATAAAAATAAATATTATTGTTACTGTGTCTATATCTCCTCACCACCACTCTATAATTATAACAGTATAAAAAAAATAAAAAAAAATCTTATAAAAAAAAAATAATTATTTTTGAAAAATAAAACAAAAATAAATAAAAAATTAAAAAAAAAATTAAATATATATATATATATTTATACATAAATTGAAAAAAAGAAACTCACTCACAATGTCAACTAGAAAAATTTCAACATCAATATCTACTCCATCTTTATCATCGTATGACATTATTTCTAATTTTAATAAATTTAGTTTTAGTGAAAATAGTACATTAAAAAATAGATCCGTAAAAATGGATACAATGTCACTCGGAAAATATTATACAGCTACTCAAAAATCAAATAAAAATAAATTATTTGAAGTTATTAATAATAAAGATTTAAGGTAAATAGCAATGTAATAATTAAAATAATGAAAATAATAATTTTAACATGTTATTGTTTTAACTTTTTACAATACAGATCAGCATTTTATGACTTTTTAGGTACACAATTTTGTGTTGAAAATTTATTATGCTGGGAAGCAATTGAAAAATTTAAACAAATCAATGGAACACCTTCTGAAATGTATTCCACCGCTGAAGAAATTTATTCATTGGTTTGTATTTTCATTTTTTTTTTGAAAAAAAAAATAATTTTTTATTAATTTTTATTTTTCATCTTTTAAACAGTTTATTAGAGATAATTCAAGATATGAAATTAATATATATGGTAAACAAAAAGACCGATTAAAAGAAACTTTAAAACATACATTTATAATACCAGAATTTTCAGAAAATAATAATAATAATACTAATAATAATAATAGTAATAATAGTAGCCCAACATCCTCAGAAAATAATTTTGGAGGATTAACACAGTCAATTTCAAAATTAAATTTAAATACACCAACTTCTAATAAAAATATTAATAATAATAATAATAATAATAATAATACAATTGTTCAATCTTCAACATTTATTACAAATGCCCCAATACAATCAGATACATTTCCAAAGAGAAAAAGAAAAATTAGATTTAGAAAATTAATATCAAAATCAAACCTTTCAAATATATTTTCCGACCCAAATAACAAATCTGCATCCCTTACAAATATACATTCACATACAAGTACACTACCACCACCAATACAATCACAACAAGAAATTATACATCCACCATTATCTCCCTCAAATACCGTTAATTTTGACCCTGAATTTAAAAATATAATTAATAATTTATCAACAACCCCAACCACCACAACAACAACCAACATGAATACACCAAATAATGCATCAAATTGTATGGTTGGATCGTGTTCTGACAATGATTCATTCGTTGTTATTTTCGGTAATACAATTGGTAATAGAAAGAGTGGTTCATCATATGCCCTATCTGGTAGTGATAGTAGTGATAGTGAGTATGAGGATTTGTTCGATAGAAATAATATAAAGTTTGGTATAGCTAAATGTTCAAACCTTTTCAATGATATTCAAGACGAGTTGGAGCAAATGATGATTGAAAATAGTTTGGGTGAATTTTTAAAATCAAAACTCTTTAAAGAAAAAACTTTGTACATACAACAACAACAACAATGTATTTCAAATACAATGCCCTCAATTACAAATTCAACTCTAATTACTTCAAAATCAAATAATAGCGATAATTTAAATATAGTGAATTAGTAAATTACTAAATTTTATATATAATAAATTAAAATTTTTTTTTTTTCCATTTTCCAATAATAAAAAATATTTAAAAAAATAATATTAAAAAATAAAAAAAAAAAAAAATAAAAAAAAAAAAATACAAATAAAATTTTAAAATATTTTTGTTTTTTTTTACTCTAAAATCTTTAAAAATCGGATTTTTTTTTCTTTTTTAGTATTTTTAGTAATTATTTTTTTTATTTTTTTTTTTTTTTTTTTTTTATTATTTTTTTATTATTTTTTTTTTTTTAAATATAAATTTTGAATTATTCTTTTTTTTTTTTTTTTTTCCTATTTATTTAAAATATATTCATTTAATTTTTATAAAAATGAATTGGAAATATATTTGTTTATTTAATGTGTTTATAAACTATATTACAATATTATATTTAAACTTTAGACAAATTAAAACAATAAAAAATAGTGAAATTCCAAAAGAATTCAAAAATCTTTCAATAATAAATGAATCTGAATTTTTAAATATAAAGCAATTCAAATATAATTTAAAGTTTGTATTTTCTCATTTTCATCTTATAATAAAACAATTCAAAATAACTGACGATGAGTTAAAATAAAAAAAAAAAAAAAAAAAGAATTTTTAAATTCATATCAATATTATATAGTTTTATTGGCTTTATAGTATTTATTAATTACATATATCCTTTACTTTGGAACTTTTCTAATAATTTATCATCCATAGATGATAACCCTTTAAAAGATGAAGTAAGTATTATTTTAAGATAAAAAAAAAAAAAAAAAAAAAAAAAAAAAAAAATATTTACTGCGATTAATTTTATAATAAAATTTAATTTTTCCAAAGATAGTAGCCACAATTGTTTTTTTTTCAATTAAATCTTTTTTATCATTAATATTAAATTTTCCTATTTCATATTATCAAACATTTGTTTTAACAGACGAGTTAAATTCAAAGAATATTAAATTATTTCTTCAAGATAAAGCATTAAATATTATTTTTTTGGTAATAATATATATACCGTTAGTAACATTATCAATAACAGTTATAAGAACTATCGACTTTAGGTTTTGTTGGGTTTGTAAGTTAATTGGGAAAAAAAAAAAAAAAAAAAAAAAAAAAATTTATTAATATAAAAAAAAAAAGATTGCACAGTTATTTATTTATTATATGAAATATTTATAGAAATTTTATATCCATCTTTAATAAAACCAAATTTTTTGCCAAATGAATTAATACCAATGCCCGATGGGATTTTAAAAAAATCAATATTAGAACTATGCAAAAATTGGTATAAAATTTCTACACCTTTAAAATTATTTAAAATAAAAAATTCTATTGATAATAATAATAATAGTAATAATAATAACAATAGTAATAATAATAATAATAATAATAATAATAATAATAATAATAATAATAATAATAATAATAATAATAATAATAATAATAATAATAATAATAATAATAATAATAATAATAATAATAATAATAATAATAATAATAATAATAATAATAATAATAATAATAATAATAATAATAATAATAATAATAATAATAATAATGGTGAAGGAGAAGGGTGTGATAAAACTATTATAGGTAATAATGAAATTAAAATATTAATATTAATGGATTATAAAGATTTTGAAATTAATAATAACAATGATGATAATCAACAACAACATTTAAATACATACTGTTCATTATTAAATAAACATATTGTTATTAATGAGAATTTAATTAAACGATATGACAAAGAAGAGATACTGTCAATGGTTGCCCATGAAATTGGTCATTATAGACAATTGGATTCATTAGTAAATTTAGTGATACCAACACTCAACACAGGTTTATTCCTATACTTACTAAACCATTTCATTCAAAATGATATGGCTTTCGTTGATTTCGGTTTATCTACTGTATCGTTGTATATGGGTCTATTATTGTTTAGCTTCATCTATTCACCAATGGATACGATATTCAAATCATTACAAAACCATTTCATTAGAAAACAAGAATATCAAGCCGATCTATTCTCTCAGAAAATAATGGGTTGTAATCAATTCGCTTCCCTTTTAAAAATAATGACAAAAGAAAATAATCCTATATCAACCGATGACTATTGGTACTCTTTATTATTTAATCCTTACCCGACCTTTTATCAAAGATTTAAATTTTTGGAAAATAATTTAAAAAATAAAAAATAAGAAATTTATTCAGTATACTGAATTTCATCCACAATCCCTTTTATTTATTTTTGTTTCTTTTTTTTTTATTTTTTTTTAAGGATTTAATTCTTAATATATGTTAAAAACTAGTGGCAGTTTTTTATAAAATAAAAAAAAACAATTCCCTCTATATTTATATTTTTAACTCAACAGATCGAGAAAAAAAATATTAATAAAAAAATAAAATAAAAAAATTGAAAATTAATAAAAAAAAACTTAAATAAAACGCACAATAAAAAACAAAATTTAAAAAAGTCATTGGCATTTTTTTTTTTTTTTTTTTCATGTTTTTATTTCAATAATCTTCTCTTTAAAAAGAAGGAAAAAAGAAAAAAGAAAAAAATAATGAAATGTTTAATTATTGTTGATTCAATTAAAGATGAAACATTATATTCAGAGTATGATATTGAAACATTAGGTGTAAACATAAAAGCAGTAATTCATTTCATTCAAATGAATATTGGTGAAAAACCAACGTTTTTTCAAGCAAATAAACATAGGTTCGTTTTTCAATATGTATGTATTGATACTATTATCAATACCTTTATATTATTATTATTATTATTATTATTATTATTATTATTATTATTATTATTATTATTATTATTATTATTATTATTATTATTATTATTATTATTATTATTATTATTATTATTATTATTATTATTATTATTATTATTATTATTATTATTATATTCTAAAATTATTATTATTATTATTATTTATTTTGTTTTTTATTATTTTTTTTAAAAAAAAGAATGAAAATATTTGGTTTATTTTAGTATCAAATGATGATGACTCAGAGATATTATTAAGACATAGATTATATTTATTGAATGCATTATTTTCAATGATATTGGGATCGACATTAGCAGAAAAGAATTCATCTAAATTTAATCAACTAAGGAGATTGAAGAGAAAGATGTCACAAATCTCCTCTACTGTCAATACGATGTTTGATGAATCACAGAGTGTATTAGCACAGGCATATGAATCATTAGAATTGAATTCAGGTATAAGAGAACGTTGTAAAAAGACACTAAAAGATCTATTAGATACAACACCAGAGTCATCATATGCTTTATTATTCGTTGGCACTAAATTGGCCGCTCATAATGTAAAACCAAAAGAAAAACATCTCTTAAATCATTTCGATATATTCCTTTTATCAATTTATATTCAAATTCAATTATATCCAAGAGTCATTGAAAAAGTTAAAGTGAAATCACAATCAAATGATGATGAACAAGAACAAGAACAACAAATACAATCAACATCTTCACCAATTACTCAAGAAATTTCATCATTCGAAGAAATTCCTTCAATAGAACTAAGTAATAATAATAATAATAATAATAACAATAGTAATAACAATAATAATAATAACAACAATAATAATAATAATAATAATAATAATAATAAAAATAATAATAATAATAATAATAATAATAATAATAATAATAATAATAACACAAACAATTATAGTAGTGGTATTAATAATTTTAGAAGAAGTAGATTCGAAGGATCATTAGATAGACCAATAGGAATATCACATCAAGATGATAATAGCCCAGAAGAGGATAACTATGAAACTGCTCCTGAAGATTTCGATGAACCATTGTACTTTTTATCAAGTCCATTTTTAGATCAACTATTAGAAGAGTCAAGCACACCTTCCACTACTAATGCTACTATCACCACCAATACTACTACCACCTCGACAACCACAACAAAAACAATACCATCACCAACATCATCAACAACATCAATATCATCCTCAATATCATCATCATCATTATTATCAATGTCAATGAACAGTAAAAGAAATAGACATCATAACTTATTGGTTGATCAATTAAGGGAGGGACTAAAGAGTTCTACGACAGGTGATGCAGTTTCTTTATTAAACTATTCATTGTACTCTATAGGATATTTAGATGAATATAACCATTCAACTCGTGAAATCTACACTTCAATTACAGAGTCTGCAATTAGAAAATTCCAAGAGGATAATAATATACCAATGACAGGTGTTGCCGATTTTAGTACCATTAGATTGATTTTATGTAGAGTTAGAATCTCCGATCCAAATATCCTAAAACGTAGATCTTTAGCCTACAGTGATAATGATCTTGGGTCATTTAGAGATATCTCCTTGAAAGATAGAGATAATAGCATTGGTAAAGATTCTTCAACCTCTTCTTCACCCTCTGCAATTAATGAAATACCATCAACTAAATCTTTAAGACGAAATAATATATCAGTTAATAATATTATTAATAATAATAAGAATAATAATGATAATAATAACAATAATATTGGAAATGATAATAGTAATAATAATAATAATAATAAAAATAATACTGATAATAACACTAGTAACAATAATATTGCCAATGATATTGGTAATAAAGATAGTATTGATAATAATTATAATAATATCGATATTAATAATAATAACGAGAGTAATAACATCAATAATAACGAAAATAACAACACCACCAATAATAATAATGATAACACTGATTCAAATAATATAAATGATGAAAATAATGAAAATTCAAATCAATATAATATAGCAGAATCGACATATGAACAAATTAATCTCAGACTTGGCAATGGTGTGATGACAGTTTATGCATTTTGTGGAGAAGTTAGTCAGAATATCTTTTTAATCGTAATCAATAAGACCAACAATAACAATAACAACAATAAAGTGAGAGATATTAATCAAGAGAGAGAGAAATTAGAATACTCTAAACAATTGGTTCGTAACAGTATCAGTATACCATTTGGTGACTTTTTATTAGCAAAAGAAAAGAGTAATATTGCAATCTCAAGATTCTTTCATATACCTGGTATTGTTCATTTCCTTTTGATCGATAGAGCCAATCATCGTATTAGAGCTCCTGTAATATCTCCTGATTTAATACCTTTTAGAAGAAATAATAATAACAATAATGGCATTAACATGACTTATGGTTTGGGCTCGGATGGTTCAAGTCACAACTACCACAATCAACATTTTTTCCACCAAAATGTTGGAGGTATTAATTTCCAAGATATCAATATCAATATCGATCCAAATAATGAACAATCAATTTCCGATACTCAAAATGGTATGGTTAGATTCTTAAAGAAAAAGATTTGGACTATGTATAGCTATTGTTGCCAACAATTGTATCGTGGTAATCATTATATGATTTGGAATGATAAAGACTTTCAGTATAGTTATAGACTTTGGATTGCTGACGATGAAAATAATGAACACAAGTTGGATCATTCTGTGTCCTTAAGATTAAATCAAAAATCATTTTATGCTGATCTTTTAAAAAATTCTTTTCCCCATTCTTCAAAAATGAAGTGTTATGAATTATTAATCCTTTATATTGGCGTTTTACCAATTTCAATGGTTTCAAAGAATGATAAAGCACTATATCATTTATTATTTGAAATGGATGAGTAATAATAATAATAATAATAATAATAATAATAATAATAATAATAATAATAATAATAATAATAATAATAATAATAATAATAATAATAATAATAATAATAATAATAATAATAATAATAATAATAATAATAATAATAATAATAATAATAATAATAAAGTCACAAAACTTTTAAAAATTGTTTTTTTTAATCAATTTAATCTCATTTTATAATAAATTGATACATTTTATTTATTAAAAACTTTTCAAAGAAAAAACGTTTTCTTTTTTTTAATTATTTTAAATTATTTTTTTGAAAAATTCAAGTGTTTTTAAATAATTATCGAATTTTTGAGAAAAAAAAAAAATTTATCCACAATTTTTTATTATTACTTTTCTTTTTTATATCTTTCTTGTTTTTTATTACCACTTTTTTTTTATATATATCTACTTAAAATGGGTTGCAACCAATCAAAACTAGAGTGCTCAACACCTACATCAACCACAACAACAACCTTAAAATCTCAAAAACCTCCTTGGTATGTTATCATTTTATAATAATATTTAAAATAGTCATATATATTAATATTAATTTCTTTTGGTATAGTGATTTGTTTTTAAAGATTTTAAGTACATATTATTAATTGTTTATTTAATGTTTTAATTTTTTTAAAAAAAAAAGTATTAGATTTTAATTTTATGTTTTTTATATGCATATTTTCTCAAAAAAAAAAAAAAAAAAAAGTGATTGGAAATTCTTCGGTAGGAAAATCATCAATGTTAGTTAGATATACCAAAAATACTTTTTCAGATTCATACACACCAACTTTAGGAATTGATTTTTGTTTAAAAACAATTGAAATTGATGATAAAATAATAAAATTACAAATTTGGGACACAGCAGGTCAAGAAAGATTTAATAACATCACATCGTCATATTATAGAGGCGCAAATGGTGTCATGATTGTTTATGACATAACAAATCAAGAATCATTTTATAATTTAAAAAAATGGTTAGGTGATGTGGAATATTACGCAGGTCCAAACATTTCAAAAATAATTGTTGGGAATAAATGTGATTTGGAAGAAACAAGAGCTGTAGATTTTATAAATGCAAAGGTAATGAAGTAGTAACCAAACAGTTTGAATTCAAGAAAAAGATTATTAATTTATTGTTTTTATTTTTTTAAATTACAGAAATTCGCAAATGATTTAAATATTCCAATAATGGAGGTTAGTGCTAAAGATTCTTCTAATTTGGAAGATGCATTTTTGTTTTTAATACCACAAATAATAAAAACATGGGTCCCACCAACAACTTTGCCAATGCCTATGTAAATCAAATTTAAAAAAAAAAAAAAAAGAGCCAGTGTTTCAAAATAAAAATTTTTAACTAATGAAATCAAATCTATACTTTTTCAAAAAAAACAAAATAAATATGTACAATAAAAATAGGTTTAAGCTTAAATGTCTTTAAAAAACATCGTAATTACATTTTTTTTTCTTTTTTTTTTTTTTTTTTTCGAATATCGATAATCTCAAACCCATTAGATATAAGAGAAAAAATTTTAAATAAAGAATTATTTTGTTAAAAGAAGAACAACAGTTTGAAGATTCATGTAAGTTTTTGATAGTCAAAATTTTATTGATACTGATCAGGGTGATTATTTAATTATAGTTTTACCTTTTTTTTAAAAAAAACAAATTCGAGTGAAAAAAATAAAATGTATAAAATTATAGTTTTACCTTTTTTTTTTTAGGTATTCATATCTAATCTCTTATGACATTTATCTAATTACAACAAATATACTTGTATCTAAAAGTGGTGAACTTTCAATACTACTACTACTGGAATATAGTAGACTAAAACAAATATCATCTGACTATTTATAAACACTTCAAATTACCTTCTCTCCCTTCCGTAGGTGTTTACATCACCAATAATAACATGATCACCATTTCAACATTTCACAATCATTATCTTTTTTTTCCCATCTTTTTTATTAAATATGGTATCAATAGAAAAAAATCAAAAAACTATTTTATAGTAATAGTATTATAAAAGTAGGCTTATTAATAGATATTTTATTGATGTTTTTTATTGAAAAAAAGAGGGGAAATGGAGAACTTTTTTTAAAATTATTTCCTTTTTTATTATTTTTCTTTAATTTTTTTAAAATTTTTTTATTTCCTTTTTTATGATTTTTATTTTATTTTGTTAAAATTAACTTTTTTAATAGTTCTTGCATTTATTTTAAATAATTTTATCTATTTTCTAAACAATTTTTTTCAAATATACGAATTTGAAATATAAAACAACTAAAACCTTCCTTTTATTTTTTTTTTTAAAAGTTTGAATAAATTTAAAGAACATTATTTTTCAAGGAGGTTTTTAGAGGAAAAAAATAAAGTAACCAAAAATAAAATAATGAAAAATTACAAAAGTCATTTGGATATATTAATTCAACTGTAAAATAAGTTTTCAAATACACAGAAACTCTTTGACTCAATAACAGACAAAACAACTAATTCAAAGCTTAAGAAAATCTATTTGTGGGTTTCTATAATTATGTGAAAAGTTTTAGATTTTTTTCTTTCCTTTATTTTTTTTTTTATATATTTAAATATTATTATTATTATTTTATTTTAAAATTTTATAATTGTTTTTTTTTTTAAAAAAAATTATGAAAAATCAAAAATTTTAATCGAACTGTCTTCATAACCAGTGATTAATTTTGAATCATTAAATTTAAGACAACAGACTGCAGATTGTCCCTTGATTGTATTTATATGTGAGCCAGTTTTTAAATCCCAAAGTCTTATGGTACTATCGGTTGAACCACTTAATAGTTTATTTCCTTTGAATTGTAAACAATGAATCATATTATCATGACCTTGTAATGTATGTATTAAGCCTCCATTCATATCCCAAATCTAATTTAAAAAAAAGGTTAGTATATAGTTTGTTGTTCATCCTAAAACAAAAAAATAAAGAATTTACCTTTAATAAACTATCATGACTACCACTAACTAATTGACCATTTTCATATTGTAAACAATTTATTTTATGAGTGTGAGCCCGAATGGTATTTACACAATTACCATTCATATCCCAGATTTTAATGGTTTTGTCGTAGGAACCTGAAACTATTAACTCTTGACCATTATGATTGACGCTTTGTAAACATCTCACAGGAGCTGTATGGCCTCTCATTGTACGAACGCAACCAGATGTATTGAGATCAAAAACTTTCATAGTACCGTCAACACAACCGCAAATCAACTGATTATCCATGATTTGTAAACACCAAACCGAGCTATGGGTTTGGATTGTTTCCAAACAATTACCCTCTTGACGATCCCAAATTTTTAAACTACCATCTGCGCTTCCACTAACCAATCTAGTTGGAGTACTTCCTAAACAAATAGTACCATTTTTGTGACCAGTTAAAGTTTTTATACAACGTTTCTTACTATCTTCTATGTCATCTTGATAATTACCTATGCTATTGTTACCGTTTGATCCTATACCATTACAATCCCAAACTTTAACTGTCATATCTTCACTTCCACTTATTAAAGTATTTGTATCTGATTCAAATAGTAAACTCCATACGATTTCTTTATGACCTCTTATAATGGTTGTGCTATATTTCCCTTTTCTCCAATTATTATCTTTTCTAAATTCACCAACATACCAATTATCGCCATACAATGATTTTGATGATGAAGAAGAGGAACAAGAGGAACCAATGGAATTATTTGAATTTGATAATGATGATGATGATGATGATAAATTATTTGTTAATTGGTATTCATTTGATTGTAAGTAACCATAGTTTGAACCATCGAGTAGTCTTCTTTGTAAGCAAATATCCCTCCAAAGACTAATATCAAAGGCCAAAGATCTCCATTTTAAGCTCACCCTACAAACACCTCTGCATAGATCAATTGGTGATAAAAACTTTAAAATATGCAACATAACTTCCTCTGGTAAGATTAATGTTAACGAACGAGATTCAATTTGAGAAAGATTATATTTTGTTGCAATTGAATGATAGCTATTGGTTATTGTTTTAATTTGATCTTCTTTTTTTCTTTGTACACTCATTAAAAATTGAGTTTTAATCTTTATATCTTTAAGAATTAAATCTTTTGTTTCTTTCAATGTTGAGATTGTACGTTCAACTGATTCTAACTCTAATCTCTTTTTTTCTATCAAACCCATTGTTTCTTTTTCATCTTTTAAAACTTCTGAAACTAATGGATCTCCGCTATACCAACTATTGTTATCAATATCCATGTAATCAAAAGATAATTCATTTTCTTCACCCACCCCTATTTCAATATATTCTCTTGTGTCTTGACCATGATTTTTACCACTGTCAATATCAGAGGATCCGTCTACTTCCATTCTAAATACTATTTGATCCTGTTTATATATATTATTGTTATTGTTATTGATACAATCATCAATTATTGATGATGAAGATGAGGAACTATTTTCCATTTGAGCGGTCGAATCTGTTTTGTTATTTGAACATTCACTTATTTCATCTTTTTTTGTATTAATTATATTATTTATATTTATTTTTAGTGAGCTCCTATTATTAATATTATTATTATTATTATTATTATTATTATTATTATTATTATTATTATTATTATTATTATTATTATTATTATTATTATTATTATTATTATTATTATTATTATTATTATTATTATTATTATTATTATTATTATTATTATTATTATTATTATTATTATTATTATTATTATTATTATTATTATTATTATTATTATTATTATTATTATTATTTAATTTTAATTGTTGTACCTGATGTGTATCAATTATTACTGGCAAAAAACTTGAATTTTGTTGATTGTTTGAATAGCTATTAATACCATTTGAAATTTGAACATCAACAACCCTTCTTCTTTCTCTTTTCTTTTTTTTTCTATCTCTAATTGAGTTGATTTCTTTTGGTAAGATGTCAATCATTTTTTTAAAAAACTTATTTTATTTGTTTTCTATATCTATTAATTTATAAATAAATAAATTGATTATTATGAATTAATATTTAAAAAAAGTTAATTAAAAAAAAAAAATATTTAAAAAATAAATAAAATTTAAAAAAACAAATAAAAAAAAACTCAATTACCAAAAAAATATTAAATTATGCAATTAATTTTTTAATGAATTATAAAAATTTAAAAAAAAATAAAATTGTGCAATTAATTTTTTTCTTTTAAGGTACTGATAATTTTTTATGTGTTTTATTATAATATATACAGATAAAGAAAATATATAAATTTTTTTAATATTATTTTCAAATTTAATTTTTAAATAAAAATTAAACCAACAACAAGATTTTTTATTTTATTATCCTTTTAAATTATATTAATATGGATTTTTCAAAAAAACAAAATTTATATATTTACTACTATTATTATTATTATTATTATTATTATTATTATTATTATTATTATTATTATTATTATTATTATTATTATTATTATTATTATTATTATTATTATTATTATTATTATTATTATTATTATTATTATTATTATTATTATTATTATTATTATTATTATTATTATTATTATTATTATTATTATTATTATTATTATTATTATTGTTATATTTTTTTGTGGAAATAAAGAAAAGGAAAAAAAAACAGATATGTGAGATGTAAAAATAGTTTTTAATTTTTTTTAAAAAAAAAAAAAAAAGAAAAATTATATTTGAGAATAATGATAGGTGAGTATATTATTATTGTAATTACACTAATGTTATATTCTTTTTTTTTTTTTTTTATTTTATTTTATTTTATTTTATTTTTATTTTATTTTATTTTTATTTTTATTTTTATTTTTATTTTTATTTTTTTTTTTTTGATGTATTTTGTTTGAATTATTTAATATATTGTTTTTTATAAGTATATATATGTGTGCGATAATATTATTACTTTTCTACTACCTAATAAATAACCACAACTAAATTTAATTTTATTATTATTATTTTTTTATTAATTTAATTATTTCTATTATTATTTTTTTTTTTTTTATTTTTGTTTTATTTTTTTTTTTTTGTTATTTTTTTTTTTTTTTTTTTGTTATTTTTTTTTTTACTATTATTATTATTATTATTTTTGTTCATAATTTATGTTTATTATTGGATCCCACACACTCACATCACTGTTTTGTTTTTTTTTTTTTTGTGTTTTTTTTTCTTTTTTTTTTTTTTTTTTATTTTACATCTATTTTTGTAATCTCAAAAAGTGTTTCTGTGTGTTAATATTTTTTTTTTTTTTTTTTTTCCTATATTTTATCATTCAATATGTGTGAAAAATATTAATGAAAATTTTTAAAATGTTTATGTTGTAAATTAAAAAAACACACTAGCACACTCAACACACTATTTTATTATTTTTTTTTAAATTATAATATTATTAAAAATAACTTCTATAATTATTTTTTTTACATAGAAAAAAATAATTTATTGAAATTTTAACCCAAAAAGGAAATAAAAAACAAAAAAAAAATGTGAGCTCACCAAATACTTATATGGATCACTATTATGGTTTTCTTATCTTTATTTTCTAATCTCACAAAATTTAAATAAAAAAATGGTTATTGATTATGATGATTATGATGATAGTGATGATGCAGATAATAATGTTGATCTTTACATAATCAAAGAAAAGATGGTTTCTGTGTTTTTTTTTTTTTCTTTTTTTTTTTTTTTTTTTTTTTTTTTTTTTTTTTTATTTTTGAAATTATTTTTTATTGAAATTTAATTTAAAGAAAGTGCCTTTTGTTCCTAAAAAACCACGAAGTGAAAATATTATTCTAATAACTAAAATTAAATTTATTAAAAAAAATAAAAAAAAAAAAATTAAAAAAAAACAAAAAAAATTAAAATTAAAATAATGTTGAGTTTTTAATATGATTATTAATTTAATAATAAAAATTATTATTATAATAACTTTTTTGGTTTATTACTACATTTAGGGTTCTTTTTTTTTTTTTTTTTTTTTTTTTTTTTTTTAATCAAAAATTGATTCAATATATTTTATAAACCTAATTTGGTAATCTTTAGGATTAATTGCTGAAATTTGTGTCTGTAATATTAAAATAAAATTAGTAATCAAAATTTGAAAAAAAAAAAAGCTATGGTTTAAAAAAAAAAGTCTTACTCTATCAAATAATAAACCTTTTACAGCATTTTCGCCACGTTTTTTTAAATTATAAGTTGTAAGAATATCAATTAAACCTAAAAAATAAATGATTCCTTCATCATCGTCAATAGTGGTATTGCCACTTAAACTATTGTTTGTATTTGATGTTGACAAGGATTGTTTTGGTTGAATTTCTACATTTATTGGGTTATTATTTCCACCATCTCCACCATTTCTTGTTGGTGATAAATCATTATCAGATGTACTTGAACATGACAATGAACGTCCTCTATTACCATTAATAGTTGATAATGGATGTATGATTCGAGTATTACTACTCTCAAACACAGAGGAGGCAACACCATTACAATCTTTTTTAAAGAATGATATGTCCTCTTTTTTACCACCATTTCCTTTTAGATTATTATTTTTCAAAAGCTGAATACTCTTTTTATCACTTATGTGCAACCCAACCAATAGACTATAATCGCAAATACCATGACCATTCATCCATTCTGAATCTATTTTTAATTGAGTTAAAAATGCTTTTCTTAATACACCCAAATGAATTTTCCTCTTTAAATTTAAATCTTTAAATGTTAAATCTTGTATATCAAATGTTGTTTGTGATACCGTTATTGTTGGTGCTAGTGATGATGTTTCACTTGTCGATAGTGACGTTGGTATGTTTGTTTCATTTTCCTGTTGTTGTTGTTGTTGTTGTTGTTGTTGTTGTTGTTGTTGTTGTTGTTGTTGTTGTTGTTGTTGTTGTTGTTGGAATTGTTGTTGAATTAAATTAACATCAACATATCTTCCAATTGTTGAACCTTTTAAATCATATTTCTCTCTAATTTCTAATTTCTGTTTGTTATAGAATAGATTTGCCATTACAACAAAAATGATATCTCTATGGGTGCTACTATAATAACTTACATTGGAATTATTACCAAACTTTAATTTTCCTTTTAATCTATACATTCCAAAAAATCTAGGTAATAGAGTATTTGGATAGGAAATTGCATGGCTATAATAAGAGGGGAATATCTTTACGAACGTATCATATTCATTGGACGGAATAGTTTTAATAAAGTATTTACTATCCTCTGATTTATAAAAAAAACTACCACTTCTTCCAATTGTTTGAACTTCTAAAAACTTTATTATACCACTTGAATTTTCCTCACTCTTTAAAAATTCTTCCTCAACTCCATAATATTTTCTTATTTCTTTAAAAACTTTTGGTGAAAATGTTGTAAATGTCCAGTTATTATCGCTATTTGTTGTTGTTACTGTTGTTGTTGGTGTTGTTGGTGTTGTTGTTGTTGTTGCTATTGATGATGATGTAATTGTAGTTGATGTAGCTACTGAGGAAGGTGTTGAAATAGATGTTGTTGATGTTGTTGTTGTTGTAGCTGTTGATGTTGTAGAAGATGAAGTTAATGTTTTCAATTGTTGTTCTTGTGTTTGTTGGCATTGTTCTTCATCAATTAATTCAATTTGAATATCAACGGTCGATTCAAATAAATAATCTTCATTAGTAAACTCTGGATGTGGTGATTTCTTTGTAGAAGGTGACGAAGGTAATGATTGAGAGTTTGATAATATAGATTGTGTGGTACCCCCAGTTTCATTTATTGTTGAAGTTATTGAAATGCTACTATTAATTTCATTTTCAAATGATTTTTTAAAACCAGCTGTAAGTAGTGATATATAGTGTTGAGTTTCCAATTCTTGTGCTGACTTTTTTGTTTGATTTACAGGTGGTGTTGGTGATTTATATAATGTTTCTTCTATAAAATCCTTTGAATACTTTATTATATTAAACGGATTAAATACGAATCTATAAGAAGATGAATTTGCATTTGGTGTTGAAGTTGTATTTGTAGTTGCTGGTGGTACAGTTGGTGATGGTGTTGAAGTTGTATTCGGGGATAATGGTGGTGTTGATGCGGGAGTAGGTGTAGTTAATTGTTTTGATGGTGTTTTATTAATATTATCATTTTCATTGTTTGTTGGAATATTTTGAGAAGAAGATAAAGAAGGTAAAGTAGGAGTTGAAGAAGACATTGTTGGTGAGGACGGATTTGTCATTGGTATTGGAGTTGAAGCAGATAAATTTATTGCTAATGATTTGTTTAATTTACCACCATTAACAATACCATTACTACTTGATAAGGAATCCGATCTTGATGGTTTTATAGTAAATAGTTGAGACTCTTTACATTTTGAAATAAAACTTGTTAATGAGTTTGGTTGTTGTTTTATAATCTCCTCTGTGGATGGTGATTCAACTGTTGATATTGGCGATTGGAGATATGTGAAAAACTTTTTTTGTAATATTTTACCTGCTGAAATTTGATCATTATTGGTTTTGTTACTATTAATACTATTATTATCTTCTTTATCATTTACCGCTAAATTATTTGTATTCAGATCAGAAGTAATAAAAGTAGAAACAGAAGTAGTAACATTAGCACCATTTGAGGTTGGAGTTAAAGAAGCACCAGAAGAAAGAGAATTGCTAGACTTTAAAAAAGTAATATCCTCTACATAATCATCAACAATAATACTACACTCATTATATAAAATATTAGAAATCTCACCACATGTTAAACATTCTTTACCAGTTAAAACATACATTTTAGTTGCTCCACTTAAATCAATCTAAAAAAAATATAAATATATTTGCAATTATTAGAATTTATTTAATTAGTATATCGGCCATTAATAAAATAATGTCGAGAAAAAAAAGAATATTCAACATACCTGAATAATTAATTCAACAATAGCTTTTATTAAATCGTCACAATCTAACCAATAACAACCCTCTGTTGTTTTACTAAGGACTAATTGAAGATGAGGTTGACTAATTGAAGGTGGTCCAACAAATAACCATTGCATCAATGCTGAGTAAAATATAAAAGTTACAGGTAATGGATCAAAAATAGATTCAATTGAGGTATTCTCTAAACTATACTCCAAATCTTCAACTCCAATTGGAAATACTACCATAATTTGTTTATCTATTATAATTTTACTTTTACTTTTATTATTGTTATTTTCATTTGATGTTTCATTGTTACTATTATTATTATTACTATTAGTCATATTATTGTTATTATTATTATTATTATTATTATTATTATTATTATTATTATTATTATTATTATTATTATTATTATTATTATTATTATTATTATTATTATTATTATTATTATTATTATTATTATTATTATTATTATTATTATTATTATTATTATTATTATTTTCATTATCATTTGTACTATTACTATTATTTATATTTTTACAAGAATTTGATATTATTTTAACTTGGTCATAAATTGTCCTAAACTCGCACCACTCGAAACAAGCTATAATTACATCATTTTCTTTAACTATTTCATCTATTCCTTCAGAGTCTTCTTGTAGTATATCTAATGTTGTAATATTCCTATTATTATTATTGTTGCTATTATTATCTTGATTACAAGATATATTTGGTTGAGTTAAAAATACTAAAGTAACTGAACATTCATATTGAGCCAAAACTGTAACCAATAAATTTGATAAAAAGTCACCTTTAATACCAAATATTGCAATTTTTTTTGAATATAACATTGATTTTCTAGTTAATGTTGTATGTTGTTGATTCACCATAGTTGGTGACGAATTCACTGATATTTGTGATGAAGGATGTAACATATGTTCCCTTTTAGTAGGTGGTGAATTAACGCCTTTAAATTTATTTCTAAATCTATTAAATCCTATCATTTATATTTATTCTATTATTTATTTATTATATTTTGTTTGTATTTATTTTATTTTATTTATTTATTTTGCTATAGTATTTATTATTGTTTATTATTTATACTATATTATAAAATATGTTTGTGTGGTCCGCATAAATACATAAAAAATAAAAATAAAAAAAAAATTAATAAAATAAAAAAAAAATCATATACAAACACTTTCCAATAGTGTGTTTAAAAAATAAAATATATTTAATTAATACAATTAACCAGAGAAATGCACACAAACTAAACAAAATAGAAAAAAAAAATTTAAAAATAATATAAAAAAAACAAAAAAAAAAAAAACTATGTTTGAAAGAAATGAGATTTTTTTTATAAAAAATAAAAAAACAAAAATAAAGAAAACTATGTTTGTAAAAAGAGATTTTATTAAAGAGTTATTGTGCTATGTAATAATTTACAAATATATAATAATAATAAAAACAACACACAAAAATTAAAAAAAAAAATTAAAAAAATTAAAAAAAAAATAAAAAAAATATCAAAAAAAAAAATTCCCAACCTTCAAAAAGCCATTAAATTTTCATTTAAAATTATTTTGAACAAAAAAAAAAAAAAAAATTTTATTTATACAAAAGAAGGTAAATTAAACTAATAAATAATAATAATTATATTATGAGGCGATGATTTTTTTTTATTTTTTTATTTATTTTTTTTTTATTTATTTTTTTTTTATTTATTTTTTTTTATTTTATTTTTTTTTTTCAGTTCTTAAAATTTAAATTTTTGTTCAAATGTTTTAAAATACTTTAAAAAGATATTTAAAGGTATCCTATTAATATAGTTTAAATTATTACAATAAATGTTTTTTAAAGATTGAGGAATAGTTTTAATTGATAAGCTAGGAGGAACATTTATTATATAGATAGACTCCAATGTCGAGGGTAAGCAATGAGAGGCCGATAAACTAGATTTTCTAACTGATTTTATGATTAAAGTTTTTAAACGATTTGGGAGCATTGGATTTGAGAAACAATGTCTAAGTGAGAGGGTAGTAATATTTGTATTATATAAATTATCCAATGTATCATAATATCTAGAACCAATCGATAAATAAGTTAGAGATTCAGGAAACATATGCCCATTCAATACACCACCACCACTACCATTACCACTACCATAATAACCACCCAATTTCAAAGAGGTCAATGTTTTTGGAAAAGAACTGCCATCATCCATTATATAATGTTGATTTGCATTCTTTTGAAATTTAATTGATGTTAGATTTGTTTTACCTAAATCAACTATTCCACGCCATGATTTACCCAATTTCAAGGTTTTTAAAGAAATTGGTAAAATGTTAGGTGACAATCTCTGATTGAATGAGTCACCAAATTCAAGGTATTCCAATGTTGGTGGTAGTACACCAGCACCAATCTCCACATTAAAAGCATTACCAAATTTCAATACCCTTAAGAACATTGGTAATGAATTGACCGATATTAAACTATTGAATCTAGATCCAAACTTTAAACAAGCGGTAATTGTACTAGGCAAATCACCTATCATAATACTTTGATTAAAATATTCATCAAATTCAAATGAATTTATTCTATTTGGTATTCTATATTCGAGTAATGATTTTCTATTTTGACTTGAAATAAATTTATAGTGAAATTCTGGTGGTGGTGATGATAATGATGATAATCTTGAATTTAATATTAAAACACCATTTTCAATGGATTTTGGTGTTATTGAACCAACTTCTATTTCACCTTTATATTCCTCATCAAATATTATAGATTCCAAAGAATTTGGTAATTGACCTTTCTTAATTGGTTGTTGAAATTCTTCGCCAAATTCAATATGTTTCAAACCTTTTGGTAACCAACCACCATCCAATGTTTCATTAAAAAGATTACCAAATTTAATAGTTGTTATTGATTCTGCTAATTTCAATTTATTTGTATCTAAATGAATTTCAATCTTTGTTAAGCTATTTGGAAATTCATAGTAATCATCATTATCATTATAACTATCACCATCATTATCATTATCATTATCATTATCATTATTATTATTTAAATCATCATTTTCTTTATTTATTATTTTTTTACCATTACTTGGGTTAAATTGAATTTCATTATAGTCTCCACTATCATTATCTCTAATTATAATTGAATTTAAATAACTCCTGTATTTATAATTTTCAAGTTGTTTTCTATTTTTTATTAAAATTGTATTTAGATGTATATTGTATAACCTTAAATGGAATAAAATCTCATTTTTAATAATAATATTCCCCCAAATCTTTTTAAATAATAAATAATTTTTATCTTGTAAATTATTATTATTACTACTATTATTAATATTATTATTATTTTTACCAATATAATTATTATTATTTTCAATTATTAAAGAGATCATTAGATTTATTTTAAAATTATCACTATGTTGATAATTAGTATTATTAATATTATTAATATTATTATTATTATTATTATTATAATTATTATTATTATTAATATTATTATTTTTATTACTATTTTCAATTATTTCAATTTTTTTAAGATTTAATAAATAATATTTTAAAAAATTATTTAGAGCATCATTTTGATGTTTTAATAAACCATATGAAAGTATGCATTGTTGATTTTTTTCAATTGATTCACAAAAAGATATTAAAGTGTTTGATGAAATGAAAACACCATTGATTGATAATATTAAAAAGGTTTCTAATAACGTATAATCCTTTTCACTATTTTTTACTAAATATTCTAAAATTTCTTTTTCCATTATGTGTTTGATGATAATTATTACACAACAACATTTAAATATATTTTAGTTATTTAATATAAAAAAAAAAAAAAAAAAAAAAAAAAAAAAAAAGGTGAAAAAAGGGTGGAAATAGGGAATTTTTGAAGAAAAAAAAAAAAGATGTTTTTTCTAAAAGTCTTTTCAGTTAATTTTCTTTTATTTTGATAAATAAATTAATTGCTTTATATATCAAACTATGTTTGCACATTGAGTTTTAGGTGATAAAAATTAAAAAAATTAATATTTCTAAATTTACTTGTCATCAGAGAATAATCAAAATCTTTAGGTATAAAAATATTATATAGCTTGTTTGACAATAATAGATCACATAATACAATATTATTCATTTGAATTGCATTGTTTAAAATGATTGGAATAATTTCACTTTTTAATGAATGTTTGTCCAGAAATAATGGCGACGATGATGATGATGATGATGATGATGATGATGATGATGATGATGATGATGATGATGATGATGATGATGATGATAGTAATGATGATAGTAATGATATTAAATATTCAAACATTAAAATATCACCTCTTCTAGCAGAAACTAATAATTGATGTTTAATATTTTTAATGATTGAAAAATTTTCCGACGGTGATAAACTTGAAAATGGTTCTAGTTGAGTACCCTCTGCCAATGCCAATAGTAATTCATATTGATCGATTCTAGAGTTCTTTATTGAAGAATTCAATAAAAATAAAATACTATTCTTAAATGGGAATTTTTGGATTTGTGCTAAAAATTTTGGTAATATTTGTTTTGATAATTCAATATCGTAATATTTAATAATTTTTTTCATCTCCCTCAATGATATAAAAAAATTCAATGATAGTTCTTTAGGATTTTCTTTAATGGCTTCTAAAACCTCTTTAATAAATCCTAATTTAAATAATTCATTTAATGAATAATTTCTTTTGTAATAATTTTCATTTATTGTTAATAACCTATCTTCTTCTCCTTTATTATTATTATTATTATTTTCATCATTATTATTTTTATTTTTAGACTCATGGCCTCTTTTATTACTTCTAATATGTGATTGGTGTATTGTTGAAAAATAATCATTATAATTACTATTAAATTTATTATATTTAATGTCTATTAAACTATTACTATATTGATAATTAATAACATTTTTATTATTATTATTTTTATTATTATTATTATTATTATTATTATTATTAGTATCATTATTTTTATTTTTATTTTCGTTTTTATTAATTTTAATTTTAATTGAAATTGATTTTTTTAAATTTATTATAAAATAATCATAGATATTTAATAATAAATTTTTTGAAAAATTTATATGTATATATCGATTAATTGGTGATGATATGGTTGCAATATCATATTGAGAAAATAATGTCGTAATCAATTTCACTGATGTTATTATTTCAACTTGATTAAAATCTATTAATTTATTTTGAATCTCTTCATTATTTGATAACAATAAAAATATATGAAAAGATATTAAATTATTTTTTCCTTTAAAAAATTTTTTATAAATAGATTCATTACAATTATTATTACAATTATTATTATTATTATTATTATTATTATTATTATTATTATTATTATTATTATTATTATTATTATTATTATTATTATTATTATTATTATTATTATTATTATTATTATTATTATTATTATTATTATTATTATTATTATTATTACAATTACAATTATTATTTAATAAAAATGTTAGCATTGTTTCTAGTTTAGGTTGACTGTAATTTATTAAAATATCATTTAATAGATGACTTGAAAAACCTTCTTTTCTATTATTTAATAAAAACTCTAATGATTCTAAATTACATTTGGTTATTGCTTGATCCATTGCTACACTAGTAGTTGGTAAATTATGATTTGTGAATACTTTTAATGAATTTACATTATTAACTAAACTTGAGATTTCAATTAAATCAATATCAACTGACATTAATTCATACTTTCTAAATTTACATAATAACTCAAATATTTCAATTTGTTCGGTAATTTCATTGTTTTTATTATTATTATTATTATTATTATTATTATTATTATTAAATTGTTCAATTAAATAATAAATTGATTTTTTTGTTATTAATAAACCACTGTTTAAGTCTTTAATTTTATCTTTAATTAAACTATATTGCTTTCTTTTAATTAACCAAGATAGTTTTCTAATGTATTTAAATTTCCTTCTATTACCAATATAAAATCCATCAGTTGTTTTTGTAGGAAATTCTAATCTACCATAACATATGAATTCAAATAATAAATTTCTTAAATATATGTTATGATAAACAGACCAAAACAATCTTTCACTATCCATTCTTTTTATTATTTTTTTTTTTTTTAATATTGATAATTTTAATTATTAAAATCTTTGTTGTGCAAAAATTTTATAAAAAAAAAATAAAAAAGAATAATAAAAAAAAAAAAAAAAAAATTAAGATTTTTGAGATTAAAATTTAAAAAAATTATTATTATATATATTTATTTTTTTTTTTTAAAATTTTTTTTTTAGTTTTCAAATTATTTCAAATTATTTAATTTTGTATTTAAATATTCACATTAAAGTATTTTGTACAAATGGGTATCTTTTTTTTTTGATCATATCGATATGAAAAAACTCATCAACAAGAAAAGAATTAATTCTTTGATAAGTTTGTTTTTATTATTGTCAAATTCTCAAAAAAAAAAAAAAAAAAATTAATAACAAAAAAAAAATTTTTTTTTTTTTTTTTTTTTTTTTTTCAAATTAAAATTTGGATTATTAATAAAAAAATTAAAAAAGTATGAAAGTCATAGTGTGGGTTCATGGACGTGAATATGATTTGGAAGTTCAACCAGAGGATAAAATTGAAGAACTCAAATCAAAAATTAATGAATTAAGTGTAACTATATTAATTTTTTTGAACCAAAAAAAAAAAAAAAAAAAAACAAAAAATTATATTAACCAAAATATTTCTTTTTTTTTAATTTATTTTGTTTTTTTACCAAAGGGAACACCAATTGAACAGATGAATCCATCTATTGAAGGATATTTAATGAAAGATGGCACAACCATATCCGAATATCCACAAATTGTAGAAGGATCAAAAATACACGTCAGAGTTATATTAAAATCATATTCTGAAAAACCTGAAAAACCTGAAAAATCTGAAAAAGATTGCATTTTAATGTAAAAAATAATAATAATAATAATAATAAAATAAAAAAGGTTGATTCAGAAATTAAAGCTTCTTGCATCCAAAAATATCAAATACATATAAATATTTGTTAAAAAAATAATTTAAAAAAATAAAAATAAAAAATAATTAGAGATTATTATAAAAAAAAAAAATATATAATTTTGGGACAATAGTAAATTGGATTTTCCTTCAATCCAATCATTTTCATTTATTTTTTTATTTCTTTTGATTGAAACCAGAATTGACATGTTACCAAATTTCTACTCAATTGGTTAATTTGTTTTTCATGTTGGTTTTGGAAAAAAAATAATAAATAATAAAAAAATAAAAATAAAAAATAAAAAATGAAAACTCCCATGAAAAATAATATGACAATAAAAAAAAACTTTTTTTTTCGCCTAATACCATCAGATATTATTTTTTGATTTTTTGATTTTTTATAAAATGTTGAATTTTGTAGCTAATTTTATTGCTAGTAAATTTTAAAAAACACTTTAAAATTTAAAAAAATATTTCCACCTATCTTGTAAAATAAAAAAACCAATTTTTTAAAAAAAAAAGTATAAATAGTCTGGAAATTTTTTTTTTATTTTTTATTTTTTATTTTAAAACCAAATTTTCAGAATAATTTAAAAAATGAAATTGTTATTAGCAATCATTGTTTTTTCATTATTAATCAGTTTTTGTTTATGTAGCGGATTAAATTACATCACTTTTTCAGGATCATTTACTGATTCAAAATGCAAAGATGTTCAACCAGGTGTAGGTTATTATATGACTAATGGTACTTGTTTAAATGGTTTATCATCATTCCTTGGAACCACAACTCCTACACAAATGGTTAATGATAGTTATTCTTGGGGTTTTGATGTTCAATTTAATCAATATGAAACAGTCAAAAGATTTTCAGATAGTCAAGGAAATTGTGAAAACTCTTTCGACCAGTATGATTTTTATAATCGTTCTGGAATCTGTGTTCTTTCACCAGAATTTGCTCAATTAACAAATGCATACTACACCTATGTAAACCAAATTTGGATTATTATCTATCCAGTAGATACTGTGGTTTTTGAGGTATATGATGTTTCTTCAAGCAAAGAATGTGACCACAATTCAAACTTTTTGTGGAGTGGTTTTGTCTCATATGGTTTCAAATATGAAAGTAAAGACGGCTCTAATGATGTTTACCAATACTCTTGCTCTAATGGTATCCCAATTGTAACTGTTTGTGGTAGCGATGGAAAATGTCAAAGAGAAAATATCCAAACCGATTGTGTAAATGGTGTTAAGGTTTTCTGTCATTAAATAAAAATAAAAATTTAATAACCTCCACATTCAAAAAAAAAAAAAAAAACTAAAAAAAAAAAAAAACAAAAAAAAAACAATCATATATTTTTAATTTATTTTATTTCTTAAAAAATCAATTTATTTTTTTTTTTTTTTTTAAAAAAATTATAATCATTTTCACTTTTTTTATATTTAATGATGAAAATAAAAATTAGTGAAATGTGTATAATAAAAAATAATAATTAAAAACAAATAGCTAATATATATTTATATTTAACTAGGTTTTTTTAATTAAAAATAAAATAAAATAAAAAATAAATTATTACATTTTTTTGAGTTTTTTTTTTTTTTTTTTTTTTTTATTGTCGAAATTTCATTTTTGATTTTTTAATTTTTTTTTTATTTGATGTAATTTTATCAAAGTGATATTTTTATATTTTCCCAAAAAAAAAATCATTTTTGAAATCAATATAAAAGTGAAGAAAGAATTATTTTTTCAAATCACTTGAGCCCTTAAAAGCAAAAGTCAAAAAATCTTCTTGAAGCGAAAGCTTTAATCAAGTGTAGTATCTGTTCTTGAACGCTTAAAATCGTTCAGTTACCTATGTGGTAGCATTCGAATTTAAATTATTTTTTATTCGAGGTTTAGATGTTATTATAATATTGGCATGTCCTTTATTTTACATTTAATAATGTATTCGTTCTGTATTGCACAATTTCAGAGTTTAAAAGAGTACAACCTCACCCTATATTAAATTTAAAGAAAAAAAAAAAAAAAAAAATTTATAACAAAATTTAATGTTATTAGAATTAAATGTAATTAATATAAAAGACTTTTATTAAAAGAATTTTTTTTTTTTTTTTTTTTTTTTTTTTTTTTTAAATTTTATTTATATTTTTTATTAATAAAAGTATTTTAAGGGTGTGGAATAATTTTTAATAAATGTTTAAATC
>CM069766.1:1230000-1292500 GCA_036169595.1 Dictyostelium firmibasis
AGTTGGAAATGTATTAGAGAATGTGATATGTTATGTTTTTTTAATTGTGGACCAAATAGTGGTGCAAGTCAACCACATAAACATGTACAACTTTTAACAACACCATTTAATTTTGATGAACCACATTTAAAATGTCCAATTGAAAGCTTATTTTTAAAATATAAAAATCTACCAAATGAATCAATATTTCAAATTGATGAACTACCATTTAAAACTGCTGCATTATATTATGACCAATCAAAATTAAATTCTTTTGAACAATTAGAATTTATTGATGATAATGGCAATAATCATATTAGTGGTGAAAATAGTAACAATAATAATAATAATAATAATAATTATCATCTTTCAAAATATTTGGAGACACAATATAAATCGTTATTAAGTCATTTAGAACTAAATACTGATAATGATAATAATCCAGTAGATTACAATTTAGTTTCAGTCGATAAAGAATATATGTGTAAATTAAAGAGCTATAATTTTATAATGACAAAGGATTGGATGTTCATTGTACCACGTAGTACCTATCAATCAAATGGGATATCAATTAATAGTGTTGGTTTCACTGGCGCAGTTTTAGTAAGAAAAGAAGAAGAACTTGAAACTTTAAAATCAAATGGAATTATAAGTATATTGAAAGATGTTTCAATTCCAAAATAAATTGATAAAAATAAAAATAAAATAAATTAAACATAATAATTTTAAAATAAATAATTTCGATCTTTATTACTATAATAGTTCTAAAAAACAATCATTACTATTAAAATAAATAATAATAAAATTGTTTTTTTTTTTTTTTTTTTTTTTTTTGTATATATACATATATTGTATGTATGTTTTTTATATGTATTATTGTATCCTGTATACATATTTATATATGTGTGAGTATTTAAAATTGGAAATTTTTGATACTTTTTTTTTTTAATTAGAAAAAAAAAAAAAAAATTCTGTTTGTTTCCATAAAGTATATATATTATAATTATTATTATTATTTTTTTTTTTTTTTTCATGCTATGTTTTTTGGAACAGTTGAAACTTTATTATTACTTTCATCAATACCATTAAAGTTATTAAAATTAATATTGAAATAATTTTTTGGTGAGAATAATAAAGTTGGATTATCGATATAAATTTCTTTTACCAAATCTACCAATTCAGTGGATTTGGTTAATGAATATTCTTGAATTAATGTATTATTACTAATGAATCTATTCGGATGTTCTCTCATATAATCGATCAATTCAAAACAAGTTGCAACAACATGACGACATGGTAATGTAAATTCGAATTCCATGCATGTACATAATGATTTCTTTATTAAACCATCTCTTCTAAATTCTACCATAACCCTGTGTTTTGATACTTCATTAACTTTAGCTTTCACCAAATATTTACCTACAAACTCTAATTGTATCAACCCATTATTATAATTATCAAGCCCAATTCTGTAAACTACTTCATCCCTAAGATATTCTATAATTTGCTCTGGTCCTATTCCTTCCATTTACTTTTTATTTTAATTATTATTATTTATATATTTATTTAAATCTTAACCAATTTTCTATATTTTATTAATTGATAATTTTATTTCGTTCGGAAAAAAAAAAAAAAAAAAAAAACTATATTATAATTAAAAAAAAAAAAAATGAGTGCAATATGAAAAAATGAACCTAGGTATTTATAAATATATATATAATATATATATATATTATGATTATCTACTTTTTTTTATTAAAAAAAAAAAAAAAAAAAAAAAAAAAAAAACAATTAAAAAATTATAAAAATAAATAGAATCTATTGTTAAAAGTTATTTTAAAAAACACTTTAAAAAAAGAGAAAAAAAAAAAATGAGAAATAAAAAAATGAGGTTTAAAATACATAATAATTTTTAAAGTGTTTGAAAAGATATTAAAAATTTAGATGATCGATTTATCCTATGAAAGTAATTTCATTAATTTTTTTTTTTTTTTTTTTTTTTTTTTTTTCCTTTGTCTTTTTTTAAAAATAAAAAAACACATTAAAAAAATAATAATGATAGAAAGACAAGATAATTTACAGATTTATTGTTGGTGTTGTTTTTATGTTCATATTAATTTTTTTTCTCAAAAACTCACACGAAACCCACAAAATCCTAAAATATACTTTTAAATTTTTATTTATTTATTTTTTATTTTATTTTATTTTTCTGTTTGTGTGTGTGTGTGTGTGTGTGTGTGTGTGTGTGTATTTTGTAACGAGGAAAACCACACACAAAGAGTTTTTTTTAATTTGTTTTTTTATTTTGTAAAAAATAATAAACTAAAACAATTATGATGTTATAAACTATTATTCTCTTTTTTTAATATGAAATAATTTTTTTATATTTTTTAATTTGAACCATAATCAAAGAAAAAGGATGCTATCAAATAAAATATCGGGAATAATTGATCGATTTATCATAAATCATCATCACCATTTGGATCCAATTTTAAAAGAATAAAAAAATAATGTATTGAGGATAATAATAAATTCTTAATTTTTTTTTTTTTTTGTGATAATTTTTTAAAAGGTTAAATGAGTAACAAAATTGTATTAAGTATTAAATGGAATTAGAAAATAACAACAACGAACCAAAGAATTATTTTATTCATGGCGAAGAAGAATATGTAAATCGAAAACCAGTTTTTAAAAGTTATAAAATATTTTATCCAAGTGAGATGGATGGAGTACTCACAGAAAATGAATTTTCTGATATAATAAGGAGACTAAATATTGTGATGAATCGTAATCCAATATGTTTTTTTAGATATCAACAGGATATCAGTATCAAGATTATTATGACCAGCATTGTTGGTCCAATCATAATAATATTTATTTCATTTGTTGTATATGTATGATATCATTATCATTAATAATTGTTTATAAATATTTCAATATTAATATTAATTTTTTTTTTTTTTTTTTTTTTTTTTTTTTTTTTTTTTTTTTGAATAATCAAAAATTATAGAAAGAAATCACAAAAAAAATAAATAAATCTTTAGAGAAAAAAAGATCAATCAAATTTAGTTTTTTAGGTGACTTTGCTGTTGAGATACAATATTTCCAACAATCTCAACAAGCGCCAAATGATGGTTATTCAGAGACATCGTCACTTCTAAATAAAAATGTAATATTAGTATGATAACAAAAACAAAAATAAAAAAAAAAAGAATCAATCAAAAAAAACAAAAATAAAAAATAAAATAAAATAATAAAAAATAAAATAAAATAAAAAAAAAAATAAAAAAAACCAAATTGCATAGGAATTGTGCAGAGGCGACAATAAATAAATTTCGAACGAAATTTTAATTTTTTTAAATTTTTTTTTTTTCATAATAAAATATCTCCAGTCAATTTTTTTTTTTCCTCCACTCCAGAATCAATTTCAAAAGGTTTTTTTTTTTTATTTTATTTTATTTGAATTTATTTTATTTTTTTATTTGTACATATTATTTATATAAGAAACTGAAAAAAAAAAAAAAAAAAAAAAATGAAAATTAATTTCACTATTTTTATTTTTACACTAATAGTAATGACAAACTTAGTAACAAAGAAAGTATCATCAACAGTACCAGCCGGTGGTATGATGATGTATGAAGTTTCAACAAGACCATGGATGTATAATTTATCAATTACCTATAATACACCAATAAATACACTTTTAGGTATATATATAATTTATAATTATATTTAACTCATTTTTCATTCATTCATTCATTCATTCAGTGTAGATTCATTTATTATTTTTTCAAAAAAAAAAAAAAAAAAAAAAAAAAAAAGTCAAAAAAATATTAATACAATTTAAATTTATTTAGATATTCCATTTGAAGAATTTGAAAATATTAAATCGATGGGATTTGATATGATTTGGATGATGGGAGTTTGGGAATTGGGAGAGTATGGATTAAACTATGACCAAACCAATGAACCATTATTACAACATTATGAACAAGTATTACCAGGATTTACACAAGCTGATATTATCGGATCACCATATGCCGTTACCAACTATTCAGTGAATCCTCAAGTTGGATTAGAGCAAGACTTGGTTGAATTAAGAAAGAAATTGAATGCCATTGGATTATTATTAATGTTAGATTTTGTTCCAAATCACACAGCAGTTGATGCAGAATGGACTACTACCGAAATGGACTATTTTATTCGTGCACCACAAGGTACACCAACACCATACAATAACAATACCTATCTTCCAAATGGTATAGCCTATGGTAGTGCAGGATGGGGTGGATCATGGTTTGATACCGCTCAATTAAACTATTGGAATCCTGATTGTGTCAAAGCAAGAATTCAACAACTTTTAACTGTTGCTTCATTCGCCGATGCAATTAGATGTGATATGGCCTATTTATTATTGAATTCATTGTTTGGTTCAAATTGGGCAACTCAATTACAATCATGGGGATATGAACAACCAGCTCAAGAATTTTGGACTGTCGCCATTGAAATCGTTAAACAAGAATATCCAGACATTATCTTTTTAGCCGAAGTTTATCATCCATATGAAGAGAATTTACAAGAGGTTGGCTTTGACTATACCTACGATAAAATGTTACATGATATCATAAATGGTGGTGATATGAATGCCGTCAGAGCTTGGATCTCTGGTCATTCAAAACAATTTACAACTCACTCTGCTCACTTTATCTCAAACCATGATGAACCAAGAGGTGCCAATTTCTTTGGTAGTTGGTGGAGATCTAATGCTGCCTCTCTCATCACCTATACACTACCAGGTTTACGTTTCTTTTGGTGGGGTGATTTCCAAGGTTACTCCAATCAATTGGATGTTCATCTCAGACGTGAAGAGTCTGAACCAGCCATCCCCGATACTATGGCATTCTATCAAACTCTTACCTCCATCGTTAGTGATCCTGTTTTTAAGAATGGTGAATTCACTTATTTGAATTGTACAAATGACCAAGAGAGCTGGAATTTAGTAGCCTATAAATGGACTTACCAAAATGAACGTAGATTATGTGTTTTAAATTTCTCAGATCAACAAGGTACTGGTAACATTATCTTGGATGATGCAGAACCGATCAATGGTAATGATACTATCCCTGTCACCGATTTATTATCCAATACTACCTACTATCGTTCCTCTGAACAAATGAGAACGACTGGTCTCTATGTAATTATAAATTCTTGGTATGGTCAAATCTTTAAATATTAAAAATAATAAATTGTAATTTGATAATAAATTTATTTTTTGTTTTATGACCTCTTGAAAGGTTAAATTTTTTTTTTTTTTTTTAAAAAAATGATATAACAAGACATAAAATAAATTCGAACATTGATAAATATTAAAAGGGTATCAAATAAAAAATGATAATAACCAAAAAAAAAAAAGTGCAAATTAAAATGTTTTCACAGGTTTCATTCAAAATTCACAATATTTTATATTATTGCCAAGTCACAATACATATATCCATTCGCTTTACCCACAAACAGAATAATATGAAAAAATTATTTAAAATTACAATAACACCTTTCTCCTAAAATGACACAAGTTTTAAAATTATTGAAAATAAACACAAATATTGTTTGATCCTTTATCATATATTGAACCAAACATGATAACCACCCCTTAACCAAAAGTAATATCTTTTTTTTTCACGATTATTTGCATTTTTCTATTTTTTTTTTTTTAAATTTTATTTTCTTTTTTTTTTTTTCAAAATAATTATACCTTCTTATAATTAAGAATTCTTTTTTTTTTTACACTTCCATCTATATAACAATAAATAATTTTTGATTTTTTTTTTTCTTTATAAAGTTTCTATCATATTTGACATATCTTTAAATTGTTGTGCAAAATTCTTTGTATGTTGAAGAAAAAAAAAAAAGTAAAAAGAATATTGCGTTAATACAAAAACCTTTATCAATACCAAAAAAGATTATAATCTAATGTTACCTTGAATTCAGGTATAGTTAATTCAAAAGAATGAGAAGTTACTTCACTATTTGAATCCAAAACTTTAACAAAAACGGTAATGAATGGTGTATTTAATTGAGAAGAGTGATTTGAAGCAATTGAAACACCCAATTTCCATTGAAAATCAACTAATTTACCGACATTAAAAACCTATAACATCAATATATATACTTAGTATCTCTATTCAATAATTGTTAAATTCATAAAAAAAAATATATATATTATCAATATCTACTTTATCCATGTTTGTGAATGAAAAATAAATTGCAAAAAAAAAAAAAAAAATTGAAAAAAAAAGAAAAAAAAAAAAAAAGGTTTGGGATTGGTTGAAAGAGAGATAAAAAAATCTTTTTGACACAAATATATTTAAATTAAATATTTAAAATTTATATGTATCAAGAAAAAAAGTTTTTATTTTAAAATCATGACTTAAATTAGATTTTATATGTGTCTTTTTTTTCATTAACCTCACTATTTATAAAATAATTAAAAAATACCTTTGAAAATATCAATTGATTTCTATTTTAAAAAAACATTTTACTATTTTAATTTTATATTTTCTTTTTATATAATTTATTTCTTGAGGATTTTTAAAAGAAATAGATATATATTCGAATCGCTTAACGATGGGATTTGGCAGTACGTTCTAAAGCATCCTTTTGTTTGATTGAATATGAGTTTGGTGAACCTTTTGAGGCATTGATTAATTCATCAGCTAAACATTCAGCAACAGTTCTGATATTTCTGAAAGCAGCAGCACGAGTACCTTGGGTTAAGAGGTAGACAGCGTGGTTAACACGTCTCATTGGGGAAACATCGACAGCTTGACGTCTGACAGTACCAGCTGAACCAATACGGGTTGAATCTTCACGTGGACCAGAGTTCATGACAGCTTCGACTAAAACTTGGAGTGGGTTTTTATCGGTTAAGAGGTAGATGATTTCGAAGGCTTGTTCGATGATACGGACAGCCATGACTTTTTTACCAGCATTTCTACCGAACATCATCATACTGTTGGCAAGACGTTCAACAATTGGGCATTGGGCCTTTCTGAATCTAACTTTGTTGTATCTACCTGCAGAATGTGGAGTGAAGACATTCTTTTTAACGCAGATGTAATCTTGTAAGGAGATATCTGGACAAGTAACGCCAGAGTATGACCTATTATATATAAAGTATTAATATTTGTTGTTTTGTTTTGTTTATTTGGTTTGGATTTGTCATGGTTTCTGTGTCAATCATCTTTAATCTCAATCAATAATCTCAATCAATCAATCATCCTCTGTTTTATTAATCTTTTACAACTTGACTTTTGACTTTTAAACCTATATTCAACCTATATTCTATGCCAATTTTGACAGAGACTCACCATTTACCAAATAATGCAACTTCACTAGTCATTGTATGTGTGTATGATGGAGAAAAGAAAAAGGAAAAAAAAAATGTTGAAATTTTTCGTATATAAAAAATATTCGAAAAAAATTTTTCAAAAAAATTGATTTTTTTTTTTTTCGTTAACGTTCTCGTGCAAAAAAAAAAAAAAAATAATAAAAAAATAAAAAACTATTTTTTCTCAATCAAATCAAAAAAATATTATTTCATAAACGAAAAAAAAAAAGTGAAAATATTATTATTATATTTTTGTTTTTTTATTAAAAAATCATTTTAAATTTATTAATATAAAATTAAAAATTAGTAGAAATAATTTCATAGTTTTATTTATTTTTTTTTTTTTTATATCTTAATTACAAAAAAAAATATATAAAAAAAAATATAAAAAAAAAAAAAAAAAAAATTTAATTATAAGATTTTATATTTATAAATATGAAAAAAAAAAAAAATAATTAATTATAAGACTTTATATATATATAAATATATAAATTTATTTATTTAAAAATGATTTTTTTTTATATTTTGCAAGGGAATCACTAGCCATTAAATTAAAAATATGATGTTGTGCATTATTAAAAATTGATTGAAGTTTTTCAACATCCAAATTATTACCTGAAAAAGTTGGAGAGGATGGAGTTGATGATGATGGTGATGATTGGTGACTATTATTGGTACTATTATTATTATTATTATTATTATTATTATTATTATTTGAATTGTCAGTTACAGTTACAGTTAAAGAGGAAGGAGAGTTCGAAGTGGTTGATTGGGGTGAGTTATTTTGTAAACAAAAAGAAGAATTTGCACTACCTAAACTATTGCTACTACCACTACCAAAAGCATTTAAACCAATGCTTAGACTACTATTATTATTACTACCACCAACGCCAATACTTAAATTACTATTATTATTACTATTACAAATGTTTTCATTACTATTGCTACTACAAATGCTATTGTTACTTTGACTTGAGTGAATTTTATCGAGACTCATACTACTACCACCACTTACTAATTCGACGGATGGTAATGTTTTCTTGTAGTTTAAAACATTATATTTGATCGAGTAGGGAACATTAATTTCACATGGTGAGTCGTCCACAATGTATTTATCGTATATTCTATAGAATTCTTTGAGTAGTCTAGTGTAGTCTACTTTCAAGTATTTGTAAGCTTCGACATCTGTATAAAAGTTTATATTCTCTTCACAGATTAATTCTTCCCTTAAAAACTTTCTAAAGTCTTCACGAAGTGTTGGATTTTGAAGGAGTGATAGGAGTTCAGTGGAGGCACCATCCGATATTTTTGACATATCACCACCCTCTCTGAGAAGATCGGCTAATTTTGTAAAGTTTTCATCGATTGCAATCTGATAGAGTGGTTTGTTATCTTTTGCTACGGCACTACGGTCGGCACCATATTGAAGGAGTATAGAGACCAAATCGGCACGACCCATTCTAACACAATAGTGTAGTGGTGATTCACCATTTTTATTAACTACGTTCACATTGGATTTATTCTCCAAGAGAAGGGTGATCATACCTTGGGCAACGGTTGTATTGAAGATTGCCTTGTGAAGTGGTGATTCACCATTCTTATTGATCGCATTGACATTTACACCCTTTTTTATGAGTATATCGAATACTTCCTTTAATTGACCATTGTTTTGAGCACGAAACTTTTGACAGAAATAATGAAATGGTGTGTTTAGATCACGATTGTTGACATTGACATGAATATCATCACATTCCAATAGAATGTAAATCATACGTATATCAATATCGGTCATTGAAAGGAAATGATGTAAACAGGTATATCCATTCTTGTCGGGTATATTTATATCGACTTTACATATCTTATAATGTGATAATACCAATTCAAACATCTCTAAATTATTATTTCTCGCTGCTATCATCAATGAAGATTGATCTAAATCGTCCACAGTATTTATAATTAATTTACCCTTTTTACCTAAAAGCTTCTTCACTTGTTTAACATTTCCTTCTTTAACATTCTTATGTAATAATCTTGACTCTGCTTTAATCTCTTCTTCTGTATATTCTTTTTCAGATTTCTTTAAAAAACTACTTATCATTCTTTAAATTTTACAAAAAAAAAAAAAATATAAAAAAATATAAAATAAAAAAAATCTATTCTTTCTTTTTTAATATTTTTATTTCAGTATGGATTATTGATTATAATTATTACTACTAACACCACTATTTTATTATTATTTATTTTTTTTTTAAAAAAATATATTACTACTATTACAATTTATACTGTGAGTATGAGTGAGTTTATGTGGTTATTGCTATTTTTTTTTTTTTTTTATATTTTTATTATTATTATTATTTTTTATTGTGAAGATCTAAATTTGAAAAATGGTTATAAAATTTTTAATGTTAGTATTGGATTGGATTGGTTTTTTTTTTTTTTTTTTTTAAATTATGTTCCACTATTTTTATTTAAAATTTTATTTTAATTTGTATTTTTATTTTTGTTTTTGTTTTGTTTTTATTTAATTTTTATTTTATTATTATTATTTTATTTTTTATTTTTTATTTTTTTTTTTTGTTTGTGTTATGCGTGTTATGAATGTGTGTCTGTCTCTGTATCTTTAAAATAGAAGAGATGAAACCATTCTTCAATATTTCTATAGTTAAAAACACATAACTACTCACATTATTGTTTTTTTAAAATAATTTAAATTATTTTTTATTTATTGTGTGTGTGTTATATATATATTTTTTTGTGTGGGTGAGTGATATCAATGAAAGAACCGTTTTATGATTTTTTTTTTTTTTTTTTTTTTGTGGGTTGTGGATATTTTTATGATTATGATTTTATTTTTATTTTTATTTTTATTTTTTTTTTTTTTTACCAACCAAAATTTTTTTCACAATAACAAAAAAAAAAAAAAAAATGGATTTGAGAATATGTACTCGGTTTCCCTCGTATATACCAATTTAAATATTTTTTTATTATTAATATTGTTATTAATTTAGTTTTTTTTTATTATCCCCAATGGAAAAACAAACACGTAATATTTTTTTTTTTTTTTTTTTTTTTTTTTTTTTTTTTTTTTTTTTTTTCTTCATGGTGATTTGAGATTGGTATTAAAAAAAACATTAAAAATAATAAAATTATTCGATTCTATCAAAGATTGTATGAAAAATGGATAAGAGAGAATACAAAGTTTGTTTATATGAAATGACCAAGACTAAAATATCAAACCTACCAAAATTTTATAGCCCTAATAAAAATACAATACTGTAACTTCTCTATTAAGTATAAATATATGTGTTTTATAAATTTATAAACTGGAAAAAAAAAATTTAATAAAAAAAATAAAAATAATAATAACAAAATAGAAATTCTACAAATATAATTTTTTTTTATAAAGCCAAATAAAATTTTTATTTTTTTTTTCTTTTTTTTTATTTTTTTTATTTTTTGTTTTTTTTTATTTTTAAAAACAAAAAAAAATGATTTTTTTTATAAAACCAATAAAAAAAAAAATTAAAAAAAATTAAAAATCAAAAAAAAAAAACGAACCGAATTGTTTTTTTTTTTTTCATATTTTTTTTTATTTCTTTTTTTTTTTTATTTTTTTTTTTTCATATTTTATTGAAATTAAATTTCTTTGATTATTTTGTACAAAGTAATCAATAAAATCCAATAAAAACTTTGGAAAAAAAAAAAAAAAAAAAAATAAACAAAAAAAAAAAAAAAAGAAAAATAAACAAAATTGAAATATAATTTTATAACAAATAGTATTATACCTAAAGTTTAACAGGGAGTGAAACCAATGCTTGACAATGATTTAATGCTTGATGGGATTGAATCAAAAGATAATTCTTGAAGAAAATTTTCACCAAATGTTAAATAGTGAACACTTGATGGAATTGAATCTTTTGTTAATACTTGATTAAATTCGGTACCAAAAGTTAAATATTGAACACTGGGTGGAATTGAATCTATAGTTATTGGTTGGTTAAAATCTTGACCAAATACCAATGATTCAACACCTGAAGGAATTGAGTGTTTAGATAATGGTTTATCAAAACAAGAACCAAATATTAGAGATTTAACACTCGATGGAATTGAGTCTTTTGATAATTCTTGATTAAATTCAATATCAAATGCTAAATATTGAACACTTGATGGTATTGAATCTTTGGTTAGAGGTTGATTAAAGCAGCTACCAAATATAAGAGATTCAACACTTGATGGTATTGAATACTTTGTTAGAGGTTGATTAAAGCTATAGCCAAAGGTTAACTCTCTAACACTTGATGGTATTGAGTTTTGTGTTAAAGGTTGATTAAAATAAAAACCAAATGTCAGTAATTCAACAGTTGATGGAATAGATCCCTCAGTTAAGCTTTGATTAAAATGATCACCAAATGTTAGTGATTTAATACCATGTGGTAGTATTTTCGATTGAATAAAGTCCGGACCAATTGTCAATGTTTTAACACTTGATGGAATTGAATCTTGAGATAACGTTTGATTAAATTCATCACTAAATGTTAATGTTTGAACACTTGATGGAATCGAATCTTTATTTATTGGTTGATGAAAATTATCACCAAATGTTAACATTTGAACATTTGAGGGTATTAATCCCAAAAATAAAGGTTGATTAAAATTATTACCAAATTTTAATGTTTTAATACTTGATGGTATAGAACCTTTTGTAAATTCTTGATTAAAATTATTACCAAATGTTAATGTTTGAACACTTGATGGTATAGAATCTTTTGTAATTTCTTGATTAAAATTATAACCAAATGTTAATGTTTGAACACTTGATGGTATTGAATCTTTAGTTATTGGTTGGTTAAATTCGAAACCGAATTCAAGTGATTGAACACCTGATGGTATTGAATCTTTTGATAGTATTTTGTTAAAATTCCAACCTAATCTCAATGATTGAACACTTGATGGTATTGATCCCATAGATAAAGTTTGATTAAAATCTTCACCAAATATTAATGATTTAACGCTTGAAGGTATGGAGTTTTGTGTTAATGGTTGATTAAATTTAGAACCAAATGTTAATGATTGAACACTTGATGGTATCGAATTCAAATTTAGTGGTTGATTAAATTGAGAGCCAAAATTTAATGCCTTAACACTTGATGGTATGGAGTCTTGGGTTAAAAGCTGATTAAATAAAGAACCAAATATTAATGTTTCAACACCTGATGGTATAGAATCCTTATGTAAAGGTTGGTTAAATTGAAAACCAAATATTAATGATTTAACACTCGATGGAATTGAATCTTTAAAAAGTGGCTGATTAAAAAATGAACTAAATGTTATCGATTCAACACTTGATGGTATAGAATCTTTATGAAGTGGTTGATTAAAAGCATAAACAAATGATAATGATTTGACACTTGATGGGATTGAATCTTTTAATAGCACTTGATTAAATTCATGACCAAATGCTAACGACTCAACACTTGATGGTATAGAATTTGGTGGTATTGGCTGATTAAATGACCAACCAAATGTTAATGATTTAACACTTGGTGGAATTAAATCTTGATATAATTCTTGATTAAAATCTTCACCAAATATTAAAGTTTCCACTCCTGTTGGTATATCACCTAAAAAAATCTCATCTCCTGAATCGTATATTAAATACCTAATACATGCCCTAAAAGGAAAATTTAATAATTCTTTTTTTGACCTAACTCTTATAATGAAATTTTTATTTAAATTTCTAACATGAATTAAAATTTTGTTTTTTAAAAAAACATTTCTCCAAATTCTAAAGAGAAAAATATCCTCTTCTTTCAATGATTCTCTCTTTTTCATTATTTTTTAAAAAAAAAAAAAAAAAAAATAAATAAATATTAAATTGAACCCAATTTATAGTTTTTAAAAAAAATCAAAAAAAAAAAAAATCAAAAATTAATTTTTTTTTCAGAAAAAAATAGGAATTAGAAATAATGTCAAATTAAAACTAAGTGTTTTTAACAATTTGTTTAATTTTAAAATTTATTATAATATATATTTATTGTTTATTTAAAAATGGATGAATCTGATTCGTAAAATAAAAATAAAAATAAATATAATTTTAATTTAATGAAAAAAAAACAAATATTTTTATTATTATTTTTTATTAATTAAAATTTTATTTAAACAAAAAAAATTAATATTATCATTTAATGATGACATAGAATTATTTGTTATTAAGATGTTGTTTGATTGATGTTCATTACTTTGTGATGATACCAAGCGTGGAGCAGCGTGCGCTGGGTCTTGTTTTTCATTTGATTAGGTGTTGTGGAATTAAATTATTTGGATGTCGCAGTTGAAAATTTTTTAAAAATCTTTTTTTTTAGTTTTTTTTAAAATCCCATAATAAAACTGAATATTAATGCATGGTTGGATATATTGTTATTGAAATTAATATTTAATAAGTTGACCTTACAGCAATTATCCAAATTTCAATTCATGAGAACAAAAACCCCCTTCGTCAGCTGTTTATTTTAATAATTTTTTTTTTTTTTTTTTTTTTTTTTTTTTTTTTTTTTTTGTTGGCAGATTCATGGGGCTTAGCGTAGTGGTTTTATTTCAGCCAAATAAAACTAAACTTTAATTCGAAAAGAATTACAAAATTTGTAGAGTCATGTATACCTTGTCAAAAAGGTAGGATTGAACGTGAAAAACAGGCTTATTAAATCCACTACCCGAAATTTCAGCCAAATAAAACTAAACTTTAATTTCGGGATACCCACCTATTCTTTCCAAAGGTTCCCACCATAATTTGTTGAGTGAGCTTCTTCTAAAACAGTTCTTATCTACTAAAATCATTCTATTGGTGTCTGTAGTTGAATCAATAAAATATAATATTCATCCTTTTTAATAACATCATCACGATTTCTAATAGTTTCTAACCATAATTTGTCTTTATTCGCGGTTAATTAATTCTAAGAGCAAATAAAATGATCGGTGTAAATTTCGAATTTCTTATCTATCTAAACTATCCATAATTTGTCTTTCTGAAAGACTAATGTTCATTATCGATCTTTCGGATGAAAATGTCTGAGTCTTTAATGATATTGAACTAAATGAATTAACCATAAACGATTACAAAAAAATATAAATGCCTTTTATTTTTATTTTCCCCTTAATTTTTCATTAATTTCAGATAGATGAGATTGGTAATAGTTTTTTTTATTTATTTTTTTATTTTTAATTCAATTATTGACTTATTTTTAACTTAAATAATAATAGTTATTGTAGTATAATTTAAAATGCAAAAGAGGGTAAAAAAAAACAGTTGTATGAATACAAGAATAAATAAATATTAAAAAAAATTGAAAAAGTTTTTTTTCACAAAATTTTCGTGTCTCGTTTTTTTTTTTTTTTTTTGATTTTATTTTTTATTTTTTATTTTTATTATTATTCAACCAAAACTAAAATGTCCAATAAAGTTATCAAACAACAATTAAAGGTTTTAAATGGAGAGGAAATAAGAGTAAATAAAAGATTTCAAAAATTAAAATCACCATTAGGTAAGGTTATTATTGTTATATATATATATAACAATAATTTTTTCAAATAATCAATACTAATAATATAATTCTTTCTTTTTGACCATTATTTTTATTTTTTTTTTTAATGTTTATATTCATTTTCCAAATAAATAATTTTTAGATAAAGTTATTAAAGAAAAAGTGGATCATGATAAAATTTTAGAACAGAATTTAAAGATGTTAAGAAAGAAAACAATTGTGTCAACAGAATCAAGAGCAGCACAAAAAAAAAGAGACATTATTCAATCAAATATAAACAAGGAATATGAAAAACAACAAGAAAAGAAACGTGTTTCAAAAAGAATAGCAAGAAAAAAGAAAGATGAAAAGAAAATTAAAGAACAATTTGCTGTTCAAATGCATTAAAAATAAATAAAAATAAAATTGTAAATAAAAAAATTTAAATAAAAAAGAAATAGAACAAATTTAAGAGGATTTAGCAATACACATAGTTTGATAATAATATTTATTGATGTCTAAATTCATCAAGATGTTGTTTATTTGTACGATAACAACTTTTTCCATATTTACATAATTCCCTAGTATCAAACATACCATTATTGACAAACTTTGTTTTCTTTGGGTCAGTATTTGTCGTGGAGTATGAAGTAGTTTTATTTTTTACATCAGATTCATTATCTGTATCTTCATCATCACTATTTTTAAAATCAATATCAAATTCATCATTAACTTTTGCTTTGCTACTATTATTGCTACTGCTACCATTATTATTATTATTATCATTATTATTGTTGATATTATCTTTTACAGAAAAGCTTTTCTTGGGTGGAGGTTTTTTATTCATTGTTGCAGCAGAAACTATAGGTGGTGAGGAGGAAGAGGAGTTTTTGGATGTGGTAGTTGAGGTTGATTTAACTTTTTTAGATGGTCTATTATCGTCATCATCAGCAGTGGTAGTTGTACCAATTAAAGGTGATGTGGTTAATGGTGGTGAATCTTTTTTCAAAAGATGTAATCTATCTTGTTTTAAATTACCACCTAAAATTAATTTTGATGCTAAATCTACTAAATCTGCTTTCTTTGCTTTTGAACTTGCTTTAATATTTTGATTCGATAAAAATGATTTTAAATCGTCGACTGTCAATTTCATGATTTCACCACTCTTGGCCATATCAACCCAATCCATTGTGGATAAATCTTTACTTTCTCTTAGACGTTTTGTAGAGGAGGATGACGATGCAGCGATAGCATTTGAGGCATAACCAACTGGGAATATACCATCGCTGAAATCTTGAGATGCATCCAAAATTTTTTCGATTATTTTTTTATCAGGTTGAATATTATCAACAGTTTCTTCAACTTTATCTCTTTCCAATGCAATTGCTTGCAATGAGGCATAATGTTTTTGAAGTCCGGGATTTACAAATTTCTTTTCATCAAATTTAATCTTCATCATTTTTATAATATTCTTTGCCTTGTCAATATTCTCTTGTTTAATCTCTAACCCATCAGTTTTAATACCAATATTATTTGGATATCTAATATCATCTGCATATGGTAAATAAATTACATGCATACCTCTTGGTCTAATTTGAATCTTTCTATTATTATTATTATTATTATTACTATTATTTGTTGAATGTTGTTGTGAAGATTGTTGTGAAGATTGTTGTGAAGATTGTTGTGAAGATTGTTGTTGTGATGAATTTGAATTTGACAATTGTTGACTATTAAATTCAGACTCAGATTGTAAAATTTCTTCTTGTGGTATTAAAGCAACCATACGAGGTGAGGAAGAGGAACGTGCAGTGAAACGACAAATTGCAGCTTTACCAGATCTTAACATTTGTTCAACCAATGCATTGAAAGCTAAAATAGAACCTTTTATAGATTGATCATCTGGAAAAATGAATTGTGAATGTTTGATTGAATGATAAGGTTTAATGTTTTCCAATGGTTTAAAACCTAACAAAGTGAAGCCAACTCTATCAATGGATTTAATTGTTTGCATTTCATCTTTAGTGAAGATAACTGGCTCACCACCATAATGATAACAAAGTTTAATTTGTGAAGGTAAAAGTGTTGCTTGAGTATTTTCACAAACATTTTTTATCAATTGTTTAACTGGTAAATTTGTTTTTGGATCCAATAATGTTGGTGATGATTTATGAGCATGTGAGAATAAATTATAAAGTTGTGTTGAAATAATAACTTGACTATCTAAACCACTACCGCTATTATTTAAATTACCTATATATAATGGTAATTTACCTAAAGAACGTTTTTTAAACTCTTTTCTTTTCAATTTAAATCGTAAATCAGAGAATTTTGAACTTGCATCGAATTGAGTTGGATCCAAATAATTATCTTCATCTGCAAAGATTAAGATATGTTGATAGAATAAAGAAAAATCGAATTTCTCATTAGCTGATTTATTCATAGAGAAGAGTTCAATCTGTATATTTAAATCGGCTAAATCCTTTGAACGTTGAATCGATGAATTTCTAATACTATCGTTATAAGCATTTGGATTGTCTTCATTTGTGAATAAGAAAATTCTCTTAAAGTTATTATTTGCATTCTCACCTGAACCTGATTGTTTAATATTGCTAAACATTGTTGAACATGTCCATAATGCATCACAAAATGGCATCTCTCCTTGACAATTACCTAATCCATGTGTATTGAAATCATTCTCTAACATTTCTTCCAATGTTAATATTATCTTTGGATCTGGTATATCTAAATCTGATAATACATATATATTTTCAAAGTCATTTATATTTTTTTTTTTATTCTTTAATAAATGATGCACGATGATGATTATGATGAAAATGTTAATAATAGTTTTTAGTTATTATTAAACTAATATATACTATCATTATGTTGTTAACTTACTGTATTGTAAAAACAAACACCTATTAAATCACTATCACTTGTTATAATTTTATCAGTGATTGTTTGAATTAAACATTTTACAGCATTGTGAAATGGAATTTCATTGTTTTCATTTGGTTCAAACATTGCTTTTGATGCATCGATTAAAAATATAATACAATCACGGTATGAATATGGATTTTGATAGCTTTTATAACTATCACCGTCACCATCACCATCTATATCACCATTCGCATTATTACCATCAAAAATATTATCCCAATCGTCGCCATCAAATTGATTTATACCAAAATTTGTTCCACCAATTGTATTTGTATTTGTTAATGTTGTGTTGTTGTTGTTGTTGCTATTATTATTATTAATGTTGTTTAACCAACTATTTGTTCCACTCATTTCTTTTATACCTATTACAAATAAAAAAAAAATAAGAAAAATAATGTAATTTGGCTCTGAAAAAAAAAAAAAATAAAAAAAAAAATCAACAAAAAAAAAATTTAAAAAAAAAAAAAATAAAAAAAAATTCAAAATTTTAATCTAATTTGTTCTAAGAAATGTCAAAAAAAAAAAAAAAAAAAAAATCGTTACCATTTTATGATGTGACAATTTTTTTTTTTTTTAAAAAATTTATTTTAAAAATTTATTTTTGATTTCATTGAAGAATGGTATTCTAAAAGTTCAACTGTTCTTGGTAAATTTAAATTACCAGCGAGTTGCATTGGAGTACCTCTTTTCTTGGATTTTATATCTATTCTAGCACCATATTTAATTAAGAAATCGACAATATCAATTCTATTAACAGTGATAGCATAATGTAAACTAGTTTCATTATTTATAGTTACTGCATTTACATTTGCACCTTTTTCCAAAAGGAATTGTAACCATTCGAAATTACCTCTAAGCGAACAAGAATGAAGTGGAGTTTCACCACTTATTTTAGTTGCATTATTTATATCAATACCTCTGTTTATCATTTTATTAATAACATTCTTCCTTTTCTCTGTGTATTGATGTTTAACAATGAAATGTAATGCTGAGCCACGTTGTTTACTCTTTATATTTATATCTATACCAGGTTGATCTAAAAGTTGATTAATAATATCAGAATTACCAATAAAACAAGCGAAATGAATTGGTGCCCAACCAGTTACTGAATCTGGTTCATTTAATAATACCTTTTGAAATTCTGATTCATTTTCATTTCTTAAACTAGTTATAACCTCTTCAACAAAACTTGAATCCTCTGATAAAATACTCTTTATTAATATTGATTTCTCTTCTCTTGTTATTCTATTCAATGTATTTGCACTATAATTCATATTATAATTTAATGAACTACTTATACCATTAACAGGTTGTTGCAATTGTTTTGTAAATACTGATGGTATTGATATTGGTTTTTTAATTGGTGTTTGCCAAAAACTACTACTACCACCACTACTACTATTACTACTATTACTATTATTACTACTATTACTACTGTTACTATTGCTTAAATTATTATTACTATTATTTCTATGGGATGATGGTGATGGTGGTGGTGATGGTGGTGGTGGTGGTGGTGGTGGTTGTGATGATGATGAATTTATATTTAATGTAGATGTTGAAATTGAATTTAAATTTAAATTTAAATTTAAATTTGAAATTAAATTTGAAGTTGAAACAGAATTTGGTAAATGGTTAAAATCATTTGGAGTTGACCATTGTTCTACCGCTGTTTTTAATTCATTTGCTAAAATTGAAAAGAAACCAACTACTAAACCAGCAATTGGTACAATATGAAAAGATTTATTTGTATCCTCTGATTGCTCCATATCAGTTAGATAATCTAGATCTAATAATAATAGTTCATATTGATCATAGAGTTTTTCACTAATTTTATTTTCATCTTTTAATGTATCTAAAAATAATTTCATAGATTCATTCCCTGGATAACATGATAATTTAAATTCATCACAAATTATTAAATGACAATTATTTTTAAATTGATAAATTCTTGGATAAATTTCTTCAGTTAATTCTTTAATTAATGGAAATGGTGAGAATTTTGAAATCACTTTTGAGTCTCTAATGTTTAAAATGGTTTTAATGATTTTTAGATTGGTTATTATATCTTGAATATTTGAAGGTTGTTGTTCAATATAATTATCAGGTAGAGCATTTAGTTTATAACCAATTTTATCTAAGAACTCATTACATCTTGAATCACGTAAATTTAACCACCAATCCGACATATCAGCTTTACGTGTACCATCTAAATATTGAATTTTCTCTTGATTTAATTTATCAAATAATAAATCGATTTCATATTTAATTTGTTGAATTTTTCTAGTAGCTTTTTTCAATGGAGTGTTTCTATTAAAATTATAAAGTGTTTCAGCATAATATGGTATGAAGAAATTTCTAATATCTGTGCTCTTTTCAAATATTTCAATCTCTTTTTTAATTTCTTTCTCCAAGTTTTTATAAATCAATGGTACCTCTGCTAAATCCTCTGAATACTTTGTGGCTTGTTGATTTTGACGATAATTATTTAATATTATATTTACAGTGTCTGCCATTTTCTGGACTTTTGTTAGTGATTTTAAACAATTTGTTGATTCATCTTGATTGTCTTTATTATTTGGATTAAATCTATTGAATCTATTGTTATTATATTTTATATACTCTGTTTTTATGAAATTCATATCGATGTGTTCATTTTGTCTCAAATGTTTTATTGTGTACTCTTTAACTTTTTGACCAATTAAATAACCGAAATCATTTGTCGGCTGATGAATATCTGTAAGTATTTTTTTATCATTTGGATTTGCATAACATGATTTAATGCTATCAATTGTTTCTCTACCTAAAATTAATATATTTTCTAATGATACTGCGACACCTTCAGTTTCTTCGGGTGAAAAATAACAAATTAAATAATCACCAACAGTTTCACCTGAAAATCTTGCAAATTGACCTCTTCTATTGAAAACATTATGTTTTACATGTAAAATCTTTAATGATGAATCTGGTGATTTATTATTTTTTTCTTTTTTCTTTTTTATTTTTTTTTTACTACCTCCACAATCATCATCTTCTTCTTCTTCTTCTTCCTCTTCTTCTTGATCATTATCACAATCATTTGATGAAAAATCATTATTTTTATTATTATCTACTTCTTTTTCTTTAAATTGTTCAAATTCTTCAATTGGTTTTATATTTAATCTACAATATTCTTCTAATGTTATAATTTTAATAGGTTTACTTGATGATGAAATTCTATTTGGTATAATTTTAGTTTTTGAAAAATAACCTTTGGCTTGAGTTTGTGAAAATGTTGTTTTTGGAGGTTTAGATTGTAAAATGTTTGTTGTATTTGCCAATGAAATTTCAATAGTATTGGTAGAGTTTATTGGTTGTTTTAAAACTGTTGAAAATGATACAATCACTAAATCACCTTTTTTAACTCTTTCTAAAACACCTCTATATAGTGATGCTAAATACCTTATAGTTATAAGTAATTCATTTGAATTTTCAATGGATGATAATTGAATAATTTTTTTTACAAACTCTTCTTTATTATTTTCTTTAAAACCATATTCTTGATAGAAATTACTATTGTTATTCCTACTATTATTATTATTATTATTGTTATTATTATTATTATTATTACTATTTTCATTATTATCACCATAACTATTACCATTATTATCACCATAACTATTACTATTATTACTATTATTATTATTGGAATTTAAATACCAATCAGTTTCTAAAAAACATTTTGACATTAATTTATCAGTTGGAACTAAACCAACCAATGATGAATCTGGATCAATTGTATAATTTGACCAATGATGTATAAGTTTTTCAAAGAATTTTACTACCATTATTTTAATTTTTTTATTATTTGATAACATTGTTATATCCTCAATTTTTTTTATTATATATTCTAATAATTCTTTATTCTTTTTAATTCTATTTGGGTCAAATAATCTTGATTCATTTATCATTCTTTGATAAAATATCTCTGCTATTGATGATTCATTACTACTTAAACTATCAATAATCTCAATAATTGGAAACAATAATTTATCCTATTTTTAGAATTTTTAATCAAAAAAAAAAAAAAAAAATTATTTTAATATGATTTTTTTTACTTTTTAATATAATTTTTTTTTTTTTTTTTTTTTTTTTTTTTTTTTTTTTTTTTTTTCTCAACACTTACAACATATATTTGATTTGAACCAGATTTAAATGCATTTTTCAATATATCAATTGAAAGTGAATCCAATATATTAAAAAGTTTAAAAAATTTATGTATATTGGACATTTTTTTTTTTTTTTTTTTTTTTTTTTTTTCTATATTAACTTGAATACTATTTTATATAGTTTTTTTTTATATTAACATGATATTAAAATTGATAAGGAAAAAAAAAAAAAAAAAAAAAAAAAAAGAATTATAATAAAAAAATAAAAGAATTAAAATAAAAAAATAAAAAATTGGTTTTTTTTATTGGTTGGGAAAGACCCACTAGAAAAGTCAAAAAAGATTTTTTTTTTTTTTTTTTTTTTTTTTTTTTTTTTTTTTTTATTGATGATGATTGTTTGTTTTGTGACAATAGCACCAATACACCCAAAATTTTAAAATTAGGGTTGAACATAAGTAAATATGCAAATGAAATTAAAACCGATCAACCCTCAGGAGTTGTAAAACGGGTAAACTCCCGCCTATCTAACCAATGAAACAAAAATTATTTTTTTTTTTTTTAAAAAAAAAAGTTTTCATTGCGGTATTTGACAAATCACCGAGCCTCAAAATAAGTTTTCATAAACTTAAATAATCAATAAAAATAAATGAATAAAATAATACATATTACAAACAAAAACACCCTTAACAATCAAGAAAATTTTATTGTGTTTTTTTTTTTTTGGGGCGAAAATAGATATTTTTACTTTATTTTATTTCATTTTATTTTATTTTATTTTATTTTATTTCATTTTAGTTTATTTTATTTTAGTTTATTTCATTTTATTTTATTAATTATGAATTTCATTTTATTATTTTTTAATTTGGCTTACTGAATTAATTATGAATTATTATTTTATTTTATTGATTTTTTTATATTATTTTCTATTTATTTTGATTTGGTAACGTTGAAATTTTATCAATTGAAAACAATAGACCAGAAATATTTTGTAAAGTTTCAATGCCTCTCATTAAGTTTTTAATATTTAAATCAGCGTCATTTGAAGCTTGATACAATAAGGAGGATACCATTCTACCTTTTTCCTTTGCATCTTGTAAACGGTATCTCAATTCTTGTATCTCTGGATTATTCATAGAGTTTTGTTGATGTCTTAATTGTTGAATTTCTTGTTTCATTTGTTCGACTTGATTCTCTGCGTATTGAGCTCTCTTTTTCATTGCATTTAAATTCTCTTCGACTTGAGCCACCATGTCTTCCATGATTTTAGTTTCATTGGCTTCTTTTATCTTAAATTGTTCCAATCTATTCTCTGATTGTAACAACTTACCCTCTGCAATCTCTTTATCACCCTTATATTTTACACTTTGAACTTTTAATCCTTTAATTAAAGTTTTTAATTTTATAATTTCTGCTTTTAAGTTTTCATTTTCTTCATTATTATTGTTACTATTATTATTGATGCTATTATTATTATTATTATTACTATTATTATTATTATTATTATTATTATTATTATTGTTATTATTATTATTATCATTATTATCATTATTATTTACATTGTTAACCATTGATGGTGTTGACGCTATATTAATATTATTATTATTATTATTATTATTATTAGTACCATTAGTGGTATTACTATCTGTTATTGGCAATGGTGGAGGTGGTGATTGATGGTGATGTATTATATTTGGATCAAAACTATTTGAAAGAGTGGAGGACACTTTTTTAGGTATTTCTCTTGGTAATGACATTGGTGTCGATCTGTCGAATTTTTCTAATTTCTCTTCATCCTCATGGTTAGTGTCCTCATCATCAAATAGTTGTATTAATTTCTTTTTTGTAGTAGTGGTTGTAGTTTTAGTTGTTGTTCCTGCATTGTTTGCTGATGTCGCTATATTGTTTATATTGTTATTTGTTGTGGTGGTTTCTTTATTTACATTTTTACTAATTGGTGTTGCTTTGGTTATTGTAGGTTTTATAGGTGGTTGTAATTGTGGTTGTAGTTGTGGTTGTGGGAATGATGATTTTATATTGTTACTTTCATCATCATCATCATCATCATCATCGTCATCATCTTCTTCCTCCTCTTCCTCTTCATCTCCATCATCGTCATCATCATCAAAATTAATCTCTGTTTTTCTATTCTTGTTATTACCACCATCTCCAACATTAGAAGTATTATTATTGTTATTAAATACTGGTAGTGGTATCTCTATATTATCAGATGAAGATGGTGAGTTTATTGGAGCTGGTGGTGGCGGTGGTGGAGTTGATGTATCATTTTCATCTTTAACATAACTAAAAAACGAAAATGGGTTTTCCTTTTTCTTTGACATTTTCTTTTTTCTTTTTTTTTTTTCTTTTTTTTTTTTTTCACCTTTTCCTATGTATTATTATTATTTATTGTTACTATTGTATATGTTTATTTAAAAAATCAGATTTCTCAAAAATGTGGTGGTTAGGTAAGAATGAAAAAAATAAAAATAAAATTTTATTTTTTTTTTAAAATTTAAAAAAAAAAAAATTAAAAAAAAAATTAAAAAAAAAAAATTAAAATTAAGTTAAATAAAAGAGTATATTTTTTTCCAATCTAACCAAATTAAATCAAATAATATAATCCAACTCAAAGTCAATAAAATCAAATTTTGGTTACCAAAATGACTTAAAAAGTAAATTTTTGTTTTTAATTTTTTTTTTTTTTTTTTGAGACTGTCTATCAATAAATTGAAAGAGGTATTTTTTTTTTTTATTTTTTTAACTCAAAAATTTAGATTTTATTTTTTTTATTTTATTTTTGTTTTTTTTTTTTTTCTATTTATTACTTTTTTTTTATTTTATTTTATTTTATTATTTGTTAACTTATTTCGTATGTTTAAATAAATATAATAATAATCTAATATCTTTATTATTTTTGTTATCTAATTCTTTATTTATTTATTTTTTTTTTTTTTTTTTTTTTTTTTTTTTTTTTTTTGTTTTTATTTTTTTTTTTTTTTTTTTTTTTATTTTCCTCCATTATTCATATACACTGATTCATCCATTCACTTTTTTTTTTTATTTTATTTTATTTAAATTTTTTCACAAAATAAAAAGGAATAATCATTTGATTTTTATTTTTTTTTATTTTTTTTATTTTTTTTAATTTTTTTTTTTGACCACTCAAAAAATTAAAAAAATAATTTTTTTTAACAATATCGACTCCCTTCAAAAAATTCATTTATTTTCAAAATAAATATATGTACAAAATAATAATAATAATTATATAGTTTATAACCTATATAATATAAACAGTTCAAAAAATAAATAAATAAGAAAATAAAAATAAAAAAAAAATAAAAAAAAAAATAAAAAAAACTAAGATTATTGGTTTTAAATTTGTAGATAGTAATAATAAATAAATAAAAAAAGCTCAAATCTAGATATAAATATTTAGAACAAAAAAAAAAGAATAAAAAAATAAAGGGGGAAAAAAACAAACAAACAAACAAACAAACAAACAAACAAACAAACAAACAAACAAACAAACAAACAAACAAACAAACAAACAAACAAACAAACAAACAATTAAATATAAATAATGGGTGAATTTTTACAAATTAATGTACCAGATTGCCCAAGTGGGTTAAAGATTAATGAATATTTTAGTTATCCATCGATATCATTAATATTCGCTTCATTATCAATATCATGTTTTATATTTGCAACGATTATAGCATTTAAATATAATAGTGTCGACGTTTTCAATAAAAAGATACGAACGCAGACTATATCGAATACATTATGGATCGTTTATTATTTATCATTAGGTTTAAGAGGAGCATCGAATACAATTAGATATGCAATGGATAAAACAAAGGAACAACATGTAGAGGAGGTATTTTTTATAGCTAGTTTAACATTACATGGTTTCACAGCATTGGCATTGACATTGGCTTTAAACCATCAACGTAGATATAGATCAACATCACAACAACAAGCCACTCACAGAGAAAATGAACCATTACTTTTACAACAAATACAACAAGAGAATAGAAATTCTTCAAAATGGACTACAGCAATTAAAAAACATATTTCTTTGCTTGAGGTGTTTTTCTTGTTATGTTTTGTTTGTTTTTTAGTTTTTGTTTATTTGGAAGTGGAGTAAGTTTTTTTAGTAGAAAAAAACAAGAAAAAAAAAAAACAATCACTAACATGTCTATATTAAATATATGAATTCATACAGCAAAGAGGATACAGTATTTTATTATATATTATTGGGATTTTTTATATTGCAACATATTCCAATCATTGTTTTAGTTTTAATGATTGCATTTGCATTCTCTAGAGAAGGCCCAACTAAAAAGAGTAGAGCATTTATAATCTTAGGAGCAATTTTTAATTTAAGTAATTATTTACCACTTTTTGTTTGGGCCAAATATCTACCAGGTAAGGAGATTCCATATTTTTTAAAAAATAAAATAAAAAAAAATAAAAGGGTGAAAAAACAGGCTAAAAACTTCTAGAATTTATAGTGTATATACTAACATAATTAAATAACAACAGGTGGATGCCCAATGTATATCTTTAGTTATGTCGATTTAATTCAATTATTTGATTTTGCATCATTATTATTCTTCTTTTTATTCTTAAGATCGGAGTATGTCAGAAATCAAGAAGAGTGTATTTGGACCGCAGTAAGTCAAATACAAGATACCTTTGATTTTAGACTATTTTAATAGTATAAAATAAATAGTAATCTTTTTTAAAAAAAACCAAAAAAATTAAAGTAATAAATAAAAAAAAAAAAAGAAAAAAATTAATATAAAAAAAAATTTTATGATATACTTTACCAAAAAAAAAAAAAAAAAAATTGATCACTTAAAAATCATCGTAGACTAACATTCAATTAAAGAATACTAACCAAGACTTAAAAAAATTAGAAAAATTTAATTAATAATAAAAAAATTAATAGGTGGGGTAAATGTATTAAAATTATTAAATATTTATTGTAGAAATATAGTTACAATGATTTATCATAAATATTTGATTGATCAATATTAATATTTTTTATATATATATATATATTTTTTTTTTTTTGTAGAAATATTTCTACATCAAAGAACCTTTCAATTAAACCATTTCCCAAAATAATAGATTTTTATTTGTGGATAGTATTGTAATATAAATTAAAATCTTTATGTTTAAATAGGTACAATATATGTAAACAAAGTCGAAAAAAGTATATCACTTTTTAAAAAAATTTAACACCACAATTGTAATTAGGACTTTGTTTTCATCTCCCAGTTTTAACACACATTATAATGATCCACCAAATCATTTTTTATTTTTTTTTTTAAACATTTTCTTTAATATCTAAAATAATTATTTGGTATTATTTGTTTTTATAAATTTGTTTTTATTATAAAAACAAAAAAGTGTTTTTATCTTTATAAAATAAAAAAAAAAAAAAAAAAAAAAAAAAAAAAATTCAAACAATGAAGGTAAATAATTATATTATTATATCTGCTATTTTTAAAATAATTTAAAATGGTGAAAAAAAAAAAAAAAATTTTATTTTAATCAGAATTAATAAACACTTTTTAAAAAATTTTAATGGGTTCAAGTACTACTTTAAAAAAAACCAATCTATTTATACACATAATAATTATAACAACAAAAAAAAAAAATATTATATTGATGACAATAATAATAATAATATGTATTATTTTTTTATTAATAACAATACATATAATTTTTTTTTAATAAATAATAATACATATAAATGAATTGAGGTTGTTTCCAATAACGAACAAATATTCTGTAAAAAGTCACAACATCAAACATGTCAAATTAATGTGTGTGAATTTGTGGGGTAGAATTTTCTGTATAATTCAAATTACTAAATATTACAGATATTCATGTGGGGGTTCATTTTTTTTTTTTTTTTTTTTTTTAATTATTTAATTTTTTTTTAAATAATTTATTTTAGGTGTTTGAAATTCTTTTATGGATTAAGGAAAATTATTTACCACACTTAAGACCACATCCTCACACATATAAAATAATTTAAAATCTCACTCTCTCTCTCTTTCTCTCTATAAAAAAATATCAAACTTAAATTCCTTATATTTTTTTTTTTTTGATAATTTTTTTTATTATAAAGAGTGTTGTTTGTTATGTGTTGTTTTATGTGGGAGGGTGTGTTTGAAAAAATTTTATTGGTATTGTTTTGAATGAACATATATTTAAATTCCCATTTATTCCTTAAAATTTGTAAAACTTTTAATTTAATGATTTAATTATTATTTTTAAAAAAATAAACAAATAATAAAAAATATTAATATTTTATTAAAAAATAAAAAAAAAAAAATAAAAAATATATAAAACAAAAAAAGCAAAAAAACCAAGATAGAGTTTTAATTTTAAAATATTTATTATACAACACAGGTATACACATACAATACATATATATACATATATATATAAATATAAATATTGAATAAAAAAAAAATAAAAAAAAAAAAAATAATAAAAAACAAAAAAAAAATAAATAATCATCAATATATATTATGTTGTTATTAAAGAAATAAAAGAATTAATTATAGTAATAACAACGCGTCATTTTTTTGTACTTTTATAAAAATTTATTTTAATTTTTTTATTATTTTTTATACTCTATTTTAAGAAATAGGATAGAATAATTAATAAACAAAAAAGTAAGTATATCAATTTTATAATAATTGTATAATAATAAAATTAATCAATATGTCTTAAAATTGTCATAATTGTGTGTTTATTATTATTATTTATTTCTATTAAATCCTATTTTCATGGATCTATTATTGTTTTTGGTGTTTTTTTTTCTTTTTTGTTTTTTTTAAAAAAAAAAAAAAAAAAAAAAAAAAAAAAATAAATAAATAAAATATAATAAAATAAAAAAAGTACATCGAATATCAAACTTTTTTTCTGATTGGTAATTCTATTATAATTTTATTTAACCACCCAATATTAGTATTTTTGTAATCCATCTTTTAATTAAAAAATTATTATTTTTTTTTTCACACAATTTTTTTTTTTATTTCTTTAATTTTATTATTATTACTACTACTATTATTATTATTATTATTATTATTATTATTATTATTATTATTATTATTATTATTATTATTATTATTATTATTATTATTATTATTATTATTATTATTATTATTAATCAATCATCCGTAATAAAAAATATACTAGTGAATAATAATAAAATTCGAAAAAACTATACATATTAAAAGAAACATTAATAGAATTCTAATTTTTTTTTTTTTAAATTCTTTCCTTTAATCAATTTATATATCAATCATTATAAAAAAACAAAACCAATAATAATAATAATAATAAAAAAAATAATAATAAAATAATAATAATAATTAAATAATATTTAAAATTATAGAAATAAAAAAAAAAAATTATGAGAATTAAAATTAGTTTAATAATTTTTATATGTTTTTTAATAAAAAATATATATTCAAGAGAACAAACAACCAATGGATTACATATAAAAGGAAATAAAATATATAACTCTGATAATGAATTAATAATGTTAAGAGGAGTTAATCGTCCTGGTACAGAGTATATGTGTGTTCAAAATGCACAAGTATTCGATGGACCATGTGATTCAGAACATATTGCATTGCTTAGAAGTTGGAAATTGAATGCAATTCGTGTACCATTGAATGAAGATTGTTGGTTAGGTAATCATGGTAACGAGGCACCATGGTATGGTAATGGTTATAGAGACACTATAAAGTCATATGTTGAGATGCTTTGTGATCAAAACTTGGCAGTGATATTAGATCTTCATTGGAGTTCGAAGAACAGTTTACAAGCCAAGGCACAAATTCCAATGCCAAATAACATGAGTAGTATAGATTTTTGGAAGAGTGTTGCTCGTGACTTTAAGGATAATTCACGTGTAATCTTTGATCTCTACAATGAACCATACCCAAATAACAATGCTTACGATGATGATGAAGCATGGCAATGTTGGAAAGATGGTACACAATGTACTCATCAAGATTATGGTACAAGTGGTATGCAACAACTCCTCGAAGCAGTAAGATCAACAGGTGCCAGTAATATAGTTTTACTTAGTGGTATTCAATATGCTTCGTCATTTTTGAAATTCTTTGATTACATGCCAAAGGATACTCTCTCACCACCACAAATTGCAGCTTCTTTACATGCTTACGAATTCAATCAATGTAAAGCCAAAGGTTGTTGGGACATTGAAATTAAACCAGTCTTTGATCAAATTCCAATGATTGCCACTGAAACTGGTCAAAAAGATTGTCTTCATGATTTCCTTAGAGATTTCCTCCAATACTGTGATGAAAATGGTATCCACTATTTGGCTTGGTCTTGGTTAGTGGGTGATTGTAATGTTCCATCACTCATCCAAAATTATGAAGGTGATCCAACTACATTTGGTGAGGGTTATAAACACCATTTGGCAAGATTGGCAAGTGGTAAGCCTGCTACCTACTCTTCTACCTTTGATATCTACAATGATAAGATTACCCATTGGGCCGATAATTGGAGCTCTGCAAAAACAGTGATAAACTCTTCCGAAGTAATAGCTTGTGAAGGAAAATTCTCGATTAAATTTACTCCTATCAAAGAGAAATCACTACATTTCATGTGTTATGGTTGTATTCAAACTGGTGTTCACAAACAATTAGAATTCTGGATTCACGGTGGTGAATTGGGTGGTCAAAATCTTAACCTTCAATTATTACATAAAAATCCTGATCAAACCAATCAAGTCAAACAAACCTATTCGGTCGAACAACTAAATGGTAAACCAATCGCTCCTAATGCTTGGACTAAAATCATTGTTCCTTTTGATGAATCAAATGAAGCATTCGATGGATTTTGGTTAAAAGCTAGTGAAGATCAACCAACCGTTTACATTGATAAAATTACTGTTCGTGCAAGAAAAGAGGATACTGATGATGACAATAATACTACCAAATTAATTTTCAATTTATTTACTATTACTTTAATTTCTATTTTATCAATTTTAATAATTTAAAAAAAAAAAAAAAATCAAAATCAAAAAAAAAAAATTAGTAATAATACAAAAAAAATAAATAAATAAAAAAATTTATAAATAATTATATTATAATAAAAAAATTAAAAATATATACAAGATTTAAAAATATATATTTGCTTTTCAAAAAAAGATTGGTGACATCAAAAATAAAATTATTACCAACAAAAAGAGAAAAAATCTTAAAAAAAAAAATGTGATTTTATAATATTCAGAAAAATGTGCTAAAAAAATTTTTTGATTTTCTTTGGAAAAAGAATGGTAATTATTTTTCATATGAATGTTTTGTTGAAAAATATTTTTTTTTGTTTTTTTTTTTATAATAAATTTATAAGAATAAGAATTGAGGATATTAATATATATTTTTTTTTTTTTTTTTTTTTTTTGAGTTGATTTTGTGAAACCAATACCAAAAAATATCTAAATAAAAATCGTCATAAAAAAGATTATTTTTCATTTTTTTTTCATTTTTTGAAAAAGTAATAAAAAAAAAAAAAAAATCAAAAAAAATCAAAAAAATCAAAAAAAAAAAGATTTTTTTCCATTTTTTTTATCAATTCCACCCTATAAATAAAAATTTTTTTTTTTTTTTTTTTTTCATTCAAAAACCTGAAAATAACAAGTGAAAAATATAATTTTTTGTAAGTGTTTTAACTAAAATTATCATTGGGTATATTGCTTTGTAAAAAAAAAAATTAGTAAAAAAAAAGTCAAAAAAAAAAAAAAAAGAAAAATTGATATACAATCCACACACTTTTTTTTTTTTTTTTGGGTCTCCTAAAAATTAATATATTAACTTTTTTTTTTTTGATTTTTTTTTTTTTGATTTTTTTTTTTTTTTTGATATTTTAATTTTTTTTTTTTTTTGGTTGTTAATTTTTTTTTTTCATATGCATAGGAGATTTATATTTTAAATTATAATTAATTTAATTAAAAGAAGATGTGTGGCATTTTAGCAATTTTAAACTCATTAGAGGAAGCAAGTAAATTAAGAAAGAAAGCTCTTTCATTATCATCAAGATTAAGACATAGAGGTCCAGATTGGAACGGTATTTTCCAATCATCCGATTCAATCCTTACTCACGAACGTTTGGCTATTGTAGGTTTAGAGAACGGTGCTCAACCATTATTGAACGAAGATGAAACTATTGCTCTCACTGTTAATGGTGAAATTTATAACCACGAAAAATTAAGAGAAGACTTAATTGCCACTGGTAAACATACCTTCAAAACCCATAGTGATTGTGAACCAATTTTACATCTTTATGAGGATAAAGGTGATGATTTCGTTCATATGTTAGACGGTGATTTTGCATTTGTTGTCTATAACAAAAAAGAAAATACATTTTTAGCTGCACGTGATCCAATTGGTGTTGGTAAGTTATTTAATTAATATAAATAATTATTGTTTTTAAAAATATATATCAAATATTAATAATAAACATTTTTTATATATGTTATATTTTTTATATTTTTAATATTTTAATAGTACCATTATATATTGGATGGCATAAAGATGGATCAATTTGGTTCTCATCAGAAATGAAAGCAATTAAAGATGATTGTTATAAATTCCAACCATTCCCACCAGGTCATTATTTTTCAAGCGTAGGTAAAGAGTTTGTAAGATATTATAAACCAGATTGGATTATGGGAGAGTCACCAAGTTGTGTTTTAAAGAGTGAAGAAGAGGTACTTCCAGTTATTAAAGAAGCATTTGAACAAGCTGTAGTATCACGTATGATGAGTGATGTACCATATGGTGTATTATTATCTGGTGGTTTAGATTCATCTTTGGTAGCAAGTATCGTTAGTAGACATGCTGAACAAAGAGTTGAAGACAATGAGAAATCAAGAGCATGGTGGCCAAGAATTCATTCATTCTGTATTGGTTTAAAAGATGCACCAGATCTTAAAGCTGCACGTGATGTTGCCAATTATCTCCAAACCGTTCACCATGAATATCATTTCACCGTTCAAGAGGGTATTGATGCATTACCAGATGTCATCAAACATTTAGAAACTTATGATGTCACCACCATTAGAGCATCGACTCCAATGTATTTCCTCTCTAGAAAGATTAAAGCTATGGGTGTTAAAATGGTGTTATCAGGTGAAGGTTCAGATGAAATCTTTGGTGGCTATCTCTACTTCCATAATGCTCCAGATGCCAACGAATTCCACGTAGAATGTTGTCGTCGTATTAAGGCACTTCACAGTTTTGATTGTCTTCGTGCTAATAAATCCACTGCTGCTTGGGGTGTTGAAGTTCGTGTACCATTCCTTGACCAACATTTCCTTGATGTCGCTATGAACATTGATCCATCTCATAAGGTTTGCCATGATGATCAAGGTAAGAAGAGAATGGAGAAATACATTCTAAGAAAAGCTTTCGAAACTAAAGAAGGTGAAAAAGCTTACCTTCCATCATCTGTCCTCTGGAGACAAAAAGAACAATTCTCTGATGGTGTTGGTTACAGTTGGATCGATGGTTTAAAGGACTATGCCGAGAGTGAAGTATCCGATGAAGAATTTGCCAAACGTGAATCTTACTTCCCAGATGATACTCCATCCACTAAAGAAGCTTTCCTCTACAGAAAAATGTTTGAAACTATCTACCCAGGTAAAGAATGTATGGAAACTGTTCAACGTTGGATTCCAACTTGGGGTGCATCTCAAGATCCATCTGGTAGAGCTCAAAAAGTTCATTTAAGCACAACTGAGTAAAAAAAAAAAAAACAAATAATTTTTTTTTTTTTCTTTTTTATTTCTTTTTTTTTTTTTCTTTCTTTTTTTATATTGTTATATCAAACAATGTATATTTTATTTTTAAAGAAAAACAAAAATGAAACCAAATGAAAAAAATAAAATAAAATAAATAAAAAAATAAAATTTCATAATTGTATAACAAAATATTTTGAGAGTATTATTTATTTAATTTTTAATAATTTAATTTTTTTATTTTATATTTATTATGGTAGTTCAATTGATTGCTCATTTTTAAAATAATTTAACGGATCGTATTTTTTTTTAATTTCTTGAAGTTTTTTATAATTATTACCATAATAAGAAGATTGCCAATTACTGATTTCATCATCAGGATAGTTTTGATAGATTTTATCCCCAAAGATTGGTAAATATTTTTTTAAATTATCTTTATACAATTGAATATTTTTATCACTATCCCCCTTCAAATATTGACAATAGAAAACTACACTATATTTACTCTCTTCACATCTGTGAATGAATGAACTTTTTTCATTCTCTAAAAGATGATTTCCTCCATGATAATAAAATTGGTTTGAAAAAGTAACAGTATCATTGTTTTTAACTGTTTTTACTAAACTATTTGTAAAATAAATAAAATCTTGAAAAGCATAGGCTGTGGTAATATTTATATGTTTAATAAATCTTGATTTAGTAATTTCTCTAATATTTTGATTATTATCTTTTGGAGCTAATTCAACAATCTCCATAAATGTTTTATTAGTTTCAAAATTTTTATTTAATTTAGCCCATGGTAATAATTTTAAAAGTTTTCTAAATTCGATTTCACCTTCTTCAATAGAACCATCTATAAAGAAGAATGATAAATTAATAGCTGGGTTTGTATCAATTGTTGACATTGATGAAATAATATTAAAACTTAACTTTCTATTTAAATTTTCGGTTGAATTTATAAAATTATCAACCAAAATAATTGTTTGTGCAACAAATTGAATGGGGATATTTAAAACATTAGTGTAATAAAAAGGTTGTATATTATGTAATTGAATTTTATATTCTAATATAATACCAAAGCCACCATGCCCAGATCCAGATAATGCCCAGAATAAATCTTTGTATTTATTGAATGGATTTGAAAAAATGATATCACCATTTGCAAGTAATATCTTAAATTCTAAAATATTGTCCACTAAATATCCAAATTTTGGAGAGATAAAATTTGAACCACCTCCAAGTGCAATACCTCCGATTCCAACACTACCACACATTCCGCCTGTACTACCTAACCCATATCTTGAAATTTCATTATAGTACTCATCCAATAAAACACCAGATTTGACAAATGCAACTTTAGAAGATTTATCAACTCTTATTCCCTTTAATCCACTTAAATCCAAATTAATAGTGTCATTAATTAATGAGAATGAACATGATGAATGACCACCTGATCTAATTGATACCCTTTTACCAATTAATTGAGAAAATGATAATGAATCAACCAATTCCTTCTCTGTATTAATTTTAATATATGCAATTGGTTTTTTATAATTTTTATCTTGATTTATATTAAATAAACTTTTTAAACTATTTACTTGAATTATAAAAATTAAATTAAAAATTATAATTTGACAACAAATAAATAATTTTTTATTGAAATGCATTTTTTAAAATATATAAAATAAGAAAAACAAAGAAAACATCAAGTGTTTATAAAATGCTTTTATAATTGAAAAAAAAAAATTATAAAAAAAATAATTACCAATTAACACCTTTTTATTATTAACAAGGTGTTATTAATATTTTTATAAATTTGTAATATAAATTTATTTTTATAAATTTAGATAAGGGGTAAAAAATAAAAGATATTACCTGTACTTGATATTTACCCTTATAAATGCTAATACTTTTTTTTTTTTTTTTTTTGTGTTAAAAAATGAATTTCTAAAAAATAGAAAATAAAAGATATCATTGGTTTTTTTTTTTTTTCCTGCAAACTGAAATTTAAAAATAGTGTCTGTTCTATTAGTTTGAAGTATTTTTTTTTGAAATGAAAAAGTTTTTGAAAATAGAAAAATTAATTAAATATTTAAATATATACGTATATTTTTATTTTAGAATTGGGTTTTTGGTTCACCTGCTGGGATGGTGGCACCATTTTGTCTAATAATTTCCCAAGAAGCATAGTGACCAGCTTCGACTGATTTGGCGATATCTTGACCCTTTGAGTAAGCAGCAAGGAAACCACCACAGAATGAATCACCAGCAGCGTTTAAATCAACGATATCTTCAGTGGCAACTTTGATTGGGCTATATTTGGATAAGACACCATCTTGGAAGACGAGGGTGGCATCTGGACCTTGAGTGAAAATGACGGTACGAGTACGTTTGGTGTTAACTTTTTCCCAAGCGGCTAATTTTTCGGCGATGACAGTTAAATCTTCACCCCAGTTCATTTTACGACCAAGAGTGGCGGCTTCACTTTCGTTGGCGAAAACGATATCAACGTATGGGAGGAGTTCAGAAACTTTATCAAAGAAGAAATCAATTAAGAATGGTGCGGCTAAACCGTAGAGGAATGGTTTATCATTTTCGGCGGCATGTTTACCTAAGTGGACGGCAGAGTCTGGTGAAACGGTTAAAAAGTAACCAACCATATAAAAGAATTGAGCAGAGTTAACAATAGCTTTCATTTCTTCAGTTTGGAAGTGAGAGATGTTAAATTTATTGGCAGCACCTAAGTTGGTAACCATTGATCTTTCTTTGTTGTTAATTAAAACTGCGCATGCACCAGTTGGGGCTGAACCATCAACTTGGTATTTGGTGACAACACCATTGGATTCAGTGGCTGTCTTTAAAATGGTGGCATTATCATCAGTACCAACACAACCAGTGTAACAAACGGTTTGTTTATCTTTTAACATCCATTGACAAACACGTGATGTATTTTGAGCAGCACCACCTGGAATGTATTCAACTTTACCACTTTTAATTTCACCATAACTAATTTAATAAAATTTTATTTGAATTAATAAAAAATATCTTTTTATTTTATTTTTTTATTATTATTTTAGAATTTAGGACCATGATTAAAAAAAAAAAAAAAAGTGCATCCAGATTTTTTTTTTTTTTTTTTTTCCATTTTCATTTTTTTTTTTTTTTATTTTTATTTTTATTTTTATTTTTTTTTTTTTTTGAAAACTTACAGTGGTAAATGTTTGTCTTCAGCTAAGATAGCATTACCAAGCTTTAATTCATATTTATCTAAGAGTTCCATTTCGACATGGGATGAAATGTCGAGTAATGGGTTACCTGCGCAAAGAATTTTAATGTTTGACATTTTAGTATAAGTGTGTGTGTTTAAAAGTGGATCGATAAAACAATACAATAAAAAAAAAAAAAAAAAAAAAAAAAAAAATATTTTTAAAAAAAACTCGAAAAAAAAAAAAAAAAAAAAAAAAAAAAAAAAAAAAAATTTAAAAAAAATAAAATTTTTTTCATTGCCTTTTTTAATATTTTTTTATAATTGAAAAAAAAAATACAAAAATTTTGCCTTATTTATGACTCAAACTAGATTGGCTATACAATAGATATATAATGACCAATACAATTAATTTATTAAATAATTATTTATTATTGTTATTTATTTTTTTTTAATAATTTTTTATTTAAAGATATTTATAATAATTTTTTGTTTTTTTTTTTTTTTTTTTTTTTTATAATTAATTATTTTTGTTTTGTTGTTTTGTTTTGTTTTGTTTTGTTTTGTTTTGTTTTGTTTTGTTTTGTTTTGTTTTTTGTTTTGTTATTTATTAATTTTGATTTTTTTTTTTTTTTTAAATTTGGACTGAATAAGCTGGATTTTTACCTATTAAACAATCTTTATTAACATCAGCAGTGACACGAGCATAACCATTTTCACCCCAAGTACGACCAAAGTTATTTTTAATGATATAGTAATTATCTTGTTGATTATAACCAACCAATAAAACATTGTGGTTAATGTTTGCATTATCGATCAATGTATTATTACATTGGAAAATACCACCAGCATAATTTAAGAATTCATTGGTAACAAAGATACCAACACCGACTGGACCTTGTTTTCTGCATTTTTCAATGATTGAATCTCTACCAACTTGTGAATATTCAACATCACCACCTTGAACAGCAATAGACGATTGATTATAAGAACATCCTTGTGACGATGCACCAACATATGGATATGTACTTGTTGATTGAAGACCATAATTTTGGACATACATTAATGCTTTATTTAATTCACCACTGAATCTACTACATTTTGTATAATTTGTAATTGAAAAATTGGAAAACTTTTTTTTTAAAAAAAGAGAGATAATTATAAAAAAAAGAGAGATAATTATAAAAAAAAGAATATTACAAGTTAGCAAAAACTACAAAGAAAAATAATATAAAAATAAAAATAAAATAATACAAACATTAATACAATCTAAAAGTTGTTGAGATGAAAAATCATATCTATGTCTAGTTCTCATTGCAACTCTTGATTCATAAATACCAGCAGCAGTGAAAGCCCAACCCGATGCACAATTTGAAGAATCTTTTGGATAACCAACAACACCATTATCTCTCCAATCAAATGAACCATCACTTGGAACACTTGCAGTGTAAATATGATCATCTTCTCTTCTAACTAATCTTTGATTTAAATTAACAATTTTATTTGGTGATTCCTCATAACTCATTGTTGATTGAGAAGAATGTTGTCTAGCAGTATATGGTTGAATACCTGAAAAACTACCTGGTGGGTTAAAATTACAAACTACATATGTTTTACCATTACATAAATTCTTTGAACAACCAATTTGGGTACTAAAATATTTGAAAAAAATAAAAATAAAAATAAAAATTTTGAGAATTTATTTTAAAAAAAAAGTAAAAAAAAAATAAAATAATAAATAAATATTTACGTTGCATTCCAAATAATATTAGTGTATGATGTACAATCATGGTTACCAACGCATTCGGTATCATCGTAATTATAATATTGTTTTGGTGAAGATAATGTATCTTGAACCTATATGGGAAAAAGAAAATAAATAAAAAAAATAAAAAAAATAAAAAATTTTAGTTAATATTATTTTTTTAAAAAAAGGATTAAAGTTGTGAATAAAAAAAAAAAAAAAAAAAAAAAAAAAAAAGATATTTACATCATTTACAGATGGATCATTATCAAAATATGAATAAGATTCACCATATAATCCTGCTGCACCAGCTGATGAATAAAGTGAATTACTTTGACAAGTTTGAGTTTGACTTAAAGCATTTGCATATAAAATTTCACTCCAAGATATTTGGTTATAATCTCCAAGTATTTTTGGTGTTACTGTTGATCTAAGTTTATTAAATGAGGAAACAATCATTGTCATTTGATCTTCTGTAAAATCTGCATATGTATTAGTTGTAACACTTAAAAGTGTAACTAATAATAATAGAAATCTCATTTTATTATTATTATTATTATAATTATTATTATTATTATTTGTTTTAGTTTTTTTTTTTTTTTTCTGTAGGTTTTTTTTTTAACCTTTTTTTTTTTTTTTCGTTATTAAATTTAAAAATTATTATTATCGATTATTTTGTTTTTTTTAAAAATAAAAATTAATAAAGTATAAAATTGTTATAAAAAAAAAAAAAAATAAAAAAAAAAAAAAAAAAGTAAAAATAAAAATAAAAATATAAAATATGGTATAATTCCAACACAACAACAATTTCTATTTTCGAAAGAAGTGGGTGATAATAATTAAAATTTTTAGAAAGATTTTTTTGATATGAAAAAATTAAATTTGATAAATTAGATATCTCCAAATTATTGAAACTTTGAAAGTGTGGGTGTGGTTAAATAGTTTGTAAAATTAATAATTGAACTTGATTCAGTGTGTTTCATAATTTTCAATAGTAAAATTGAAGTGTGGGTAAAACATATATGGAAATAATTATTATTAATGGTGTTTAAGACTAATTTTGTTTATACGTTAATTCAATTGAGTTTTTAAAATAATTATTTTGATATAGAAAAAAAATTATTATCATTAACTTTGAAAAATTAATTAATTATTTACTTTGAAAAAAAAAAAAAAAAAAAAAAAAAAAAAAAAAAATCAAAATTTATTTTTATTATTGTGGTCATATTATCTACACACATTATAGTTTTTTTTTTTTTTTTTTTTTAGTTTTCTTTTCTTTTAAAAAATTTTACACTTTTTTTTAAACTTTTTAAAAAAATATTATTTATTTATTTATTTATTATATATATTTATATAAACAAAAAAAAAAAAAAAAAAAAAAAAAAAAAAAAAAAAAAAAAAAAAATTAAAATTTAAATCAAAAAATTATTAAAAAAAAAAAAATAAAAAAAAAAAATAAATTAATATTAATTTATTAAATTAAAAAACACAAACATGATATCAAAAACAATTTGTGTTGGTATAGTTGGAATGTTATACGGGGCATCGATGGTTTTAGCCCAAACCAATCTTGATAATTCTCAAAATGTTTTAATTTATAATAATTGGGTTAGAAATGTTGGATCAACATTTGGTGTTCAAGAATCTCAAACTGTTCCAACAGATTTTGCAACAAATATTAATACAATTAGAAATGGTAATTTAGCAAGTACAGCTAGTAGTTATAAACGTATGTAATAATTTTTTTAAAAAATGAAAAATAAAAAAGGAAAAAAAAAAAATATTAAAATTTTTGTTTTGAAAAATATAAAAAAAATAAAAAAGTTGGATATAATTCATATTCAACAGCTAGTGCACAAGCATTCCAAAATGGTCATATTGCTGGTTCCAATGTTGGTTTATATCCATTAAATGGTACTAATTTATACAGTAATAGTCGTGGTAATGGTATTGCAGGAGGTACATTGGCAGGTATTATTGTTGGTGCAGTATTAGGTGGTTTATTGGTACTCATTGGTGCCATATCTGCATTCATCTCATGGAGAAGACATATGGAATTGAAGAAATCCACCTTATATGCAGATTATAGAACCAATTACAAAGCTGAACCAATTCCAGATATTAAAGATCACGTACCATCTGAATATTATCGTGAATCTCATCGTATTGGTCTCAATCAAGCTTACACTGCTGATGCTGTTGCTTCAACACGTTATAGAGAGAATAATAATCTCAGTTATGTCAATAGAGAAAATCATGAAGTCACCATACCACGTACTGCCACTGATATTAATAATAATAATGCAACTCATTTCACAAATACTAGCCATCATTAAAAAATCATCAACAAAACAAAATTTTAATCATAATTTCTCTTTTTCTTATTCACATTTTTTTATATTTGAAAAGGCAAAAATCTAAAAAAAAAAATAAAAAATAAAAAATAAAAAAAAAAATTATAAAAAAAAAATCATTTCCATTGTTGTTTATTATTTGTTTGGGATTAAAAAAAAATAAAAATAAAAATAAAAATAAAAACAAAAACAAAATAAAAACAAAAACAAAATAAAAATAAAAAAAATGACATTGAATTTTTTTTTTTTTTTTTTTTTTTTTTTTTTTTTTTTTTTTTTTTTTTTATTTTTTTTTTATTTTTCATTAATTAATAATTGTTTATTCATACCACACAACTCTTTCAAAAGTAATAATTTAATTATAGAATGAATGATTTTGGAGAAGATGATGAAAGACAAATTTTAGAAGGTACATTCATTGATAAATCAGCAAAACAGAACACAACTGATGATGATATCAATAATAGTACCGATAATATAGAGGATGAAAATGAAGATAAAAATAGTACTGCCCCTGTAATAACAAAAAACAATGATGATGATAATGATGATGATGATGACGACGATTTATTTGGTGATAAAGATATCGAAGAAAATGATAATGTAAATAGTGATAACGAAAATAATAATAAAAAAAGTAAAAAAGATAAAAACGAACAAGATGAAGAAGAAGATGAACAACAAGAAGACGAAGAAGATGACTATAGTATAAAAAAAAAGAAAAAAAAGAGTAAAAAAAATAAAAATCGTAGTTCAATCGAAGAGGAAGAAGCAATGGAAGATGGAGAAGGTGGTGAAAACCTTGATTTTGGTGCTATGGGTGAAGAAGAGGAAGAAGAACCTGAATTAATTCGTGACCCAATAACACTAACTCATATTGAAACATCAAGCGTTTTACCAGCACAAAAAGTAAATTATAATTTTTAAAAAAAAAAAAAAAACAATCCAAAATATCTACACTAGGTATTAATCTATTTTATTATTTTTTTTTTTCATTTTTTTTTTTAAAAAAAAGATAATGAAATTAAAACTATTGAATATTTTAGGAATTCAACCAAAACCATTTGATCCAACAAGTTTTGATGAAGAAGAAGCAATGAATGGCGATGAAAAGAGTAAATTTAATGTTGAATCAGTGATTAGATGGAGATGGGGATTGGATTTAAATGGTAGACCAGCAAAAGAGAGTAATACAAGATTGGTTACATGGTCGGATGGATCATCACATTTATTCATTGGTAATGAGGTATTGGAGATAAAAGAACAACCATTACAAAATGAACAATTCTTTGTTTACTCCTCTCAAGAGGGTTTCATAGAGTGTGAGGGTAAGATCGATTCAAGATTAAGTATTAGACCAACAAATATCAAGAGTAAAGTTCATCAACGTCTCTCTGAGAATGTTGCAAAGAGAACTGTAAAAGTCAGTAAAATCAAATCAATTCACACCACATTGGATCCAGAGAAAGAGAAGGAACAACGTGAAAAGAAGTTATTAGATGCATTAAGAGAGGAAAAGAAAAAAAAAGAAGACTCCCATAAACTAAATAAAAGTAATGGTGGTGGTGGTGTTTTGACTGCTTCCTATCTTGAAAAAGAAGATGGAGAAGATGAAGATGATGATCACAGAGAAAGTGAAGATGAGGATGGTTCCGACGATTACGAGGATGGTTCTGATGATGGTTCTGAAAGTGAATCTGAAAGTGAATCTGAAAGTGAATCTGATGATAACAAATCAAAGAAAAGAGATAGAGATAGTAATAACACCAATAAATCGCTTAAACAAGATTTTCATGAAGATGATGATAATGAAGAAGATTTAATTGTATTAACAAAGAAAAATAAAAGAAGAGTTATTGACAATGAATATGATTAAATAAAAAAAAACAAATAAACAGAAAAAAAAATATTTTAAAACCTTAGATTTTATTTAAGAATAACTAAAAAGGAAAGTTTCGAATTTTAATTTTATACAATAAAATAGTGTAGAAGTTATTACTAGTAACCACTACACCATTTAAGATTTATTTTTTCAATAGTTTTTGTTTTTGTTTTTGTTTTTGTTTTTGTTTTTGTTCTTTTTTTTTTTTTCTCTTAAACCCAAAGTGCCAAAATTGCCATACAAGAATAACCAAGGAAAGCAACGGCTAACTTTGTTTTTGGCCAACCTTTTTGGCAAAGACCAGATGGCAATAACTCAATGAGAGAGATATAAATAAAAGAGCCACATGTAATTGATAGAATGATACCTTTAACTAAATAGGCATCAACACTTGATTCATAAGCACTTGATATAGCCATACCAATACCAATACCTAATGGGGTCATTGCGGCAGCAAACACCAAAGCAATACAACTGAATTTAAAACTAAAATAGGCATATTTAATTGCAATACCCAATACTAAACCATCCAAAGCTTTATGAGCTAAAACTGCAATTAACAAACCATAGAAACTATCTTTTTGAGTCTCTGAACCTAATCCTAATCCATCAAATATAGAATGAACGGATAAAGCAATTAAAAATACCCATGCTCTACTTTTACTTGAAATATTCACCTTTTCACTATCCTTTTCATTTGTGTGGCTATGTCCATTTGATGAATGATCATGATTATGACCATGACCATGTTCTTTCTTTGATTTTTTCTTTTTTTTTAAACCGTGTGCATGGCCATGACCATCCGCACCACCGCCACCACCACTATGATGACCATGACCATGACTATGGTCTTTATTTTCATTTTCAATTTCAATTTCAACTTCAACTTCACTATCGTCATTATCATCTTGGACTTCATCTCCACCATTTGTATAAACATTTAAATCAATTTCACCGGCAGCATGTGGACTTGGATGATTGTGTTGACTTAAATCCATATGATTATGATCAGCTTCACCATCGAGACCACCACTAACCAAAATTTTATCAACACAAATTAATGCAAACATTGTTACGATAGTAATTGTATGGGCGAATGGGAAATCGCCATATTTATTATCTGGATCTACTTCTTCTACATATAATTGAAATTGTTCAGCTGCATCTGGTAAGATATGATTAAAACCTGCACCCACAATAACACCTGCTGATAGACATGTTAAAATTGAAACTATAGCTACCAAATTGGTAATCTTTGCTTTTGTTAAAAACCATGGAACAAATGATGCTGTAAGTGTTAATACGAAAATACCTGCTAATAAACCACCTTTATCATTTCTCAATTCATCTTTTATCGCGTCTGCTTCAGCTTCTGACGATATAGATGATACCAAATTATTTATAATATCCATTTATCTATTTTATCTGTTTATTTTATTTAATTATTTTTTATTATTTATTTTAAAAAATTATATTTATTTTATTTTTTATTTATATTGTTATTGGCTCTTTTTTTTTTTTAATTAAAAAAAAATTATTACCAAAAATAAACTGTTATTATTATTATTATTATTATTATTATTATTATTATTATTATTATTATTATTTTAAAAAAAAGATAAAAAATTATAATAACGACAAATTATTCTTGATCGATTTTTTTATTATGTCACCCTTTGCAGTTTTTTTATTTTTTTTATTTTTTTATTTTTTATTTTTTTTTATTTTATTTTATTTTTTTTTTATTTTATTTTATTATAACTATTACTATTTTTTTTTTTTTTTAATATTTATTTTTGTATTTTTTATTTTTATATTTATTTTATTTTTAGTAATGTTAATGTTTGAACAGGTATCAAAAAAAAATATTAAAAAAAGAAAATAAAAAAATAAAAATGAGGAATGGAAAAATATAATTTGATTAAAAAAAAAAAAAACACTCCGTTTTTCACTTCGTAAACGACTTTTTTTTATCAATTTTTTGAGAGCTTTTTTTTTTTTTTTTTTTTTGCCAACCCTATCCAATTTTATCTGACATCATAAAAATCTTTCAAAGCATTTTCAATTTTTACCCAACAAATTTTTCTTTCACCTTTTTTTTATAAAAGAAATTCAAGATACAGCAATTCGAATTAAATTTTTCTTAAAAAAATAAAAAAAAAAAATAAAAAGAATGTTTATGAAGCTTTAAAAGAAATCTAACTGAGCAAAAAAATAAAAATAAAAATAAAAATAAAATAAAATAAAATAAAATAAAATAAAATAAAATAAAATAAAATAAAAAAATAAATAAAAGTGTTAGAAGAAATCTAACTGAGCAAAAAAAAAAAAAAAAAAAAAAAAAAAGAGAAAATAATTAGTTTTGGTATAAAACAAAAAAAATAAAATAAAATAAAAATAAAATAAAATAATAAAAAAATAAAAAAATAGAGATCATGATTAATCAATAAAAACCTAAACCAACTTAATATTATTTTTGATGTAAAATCTTCATTTACAATATTAAAAAAAAAATAATTGAAAACATTCCACTTCAAACTCTACGTGGTTATAATAGAATTAATAATAGTTTTGCACCACTTGGTTCAATTAATTTATTATTTATTATTTTATCTATATTCATAACTATCATCATTTTCTTTCATTTTTTTTATATAAAAATATTAAAAAAAAAATGTTTTTGGGAGTGGTAATCAAATAATTTTGAACTTTTAAAATTTTTTTTTTTTTTATTTTTTAAAAAAAAAACCCTTCACTTTTTTTTTATTTAAATTTTTTATTTTTTATTTTTTTATTTTTTTATAAACATTAAAAAAAACTTCAACATGGACGAGCAATATAAAAATGATCATCAAAAATTTGTTTCAGGTAACGAAGGATCATCATTTCTTGAAACATGTTTCATTTTGACCATAATGCCAGTAAATTTTCTTATTTTTTTTTTATTTGTTTTATTTTTTTTTTGACATCTGATTATTAAAATTAACAATTTCATTTTTAAAAAAATAGATAGCAATATTATTTCAAAGAGTAGTATTTGCAACATTTTTCAGTAATGATAAATATCCACTCCCATTGCCACTTAGATTTATATTAGAGTTTATATTTGTTGTTGTACCATTTATATCAGCTGTTACCTTTACAGAATTAACACCATTTCTAATTTTTGGTATGCTTATAACTTGTTTAGTGATTCCATTGTTTGCACAGTAAGTTTTCTTTTTCTTTTCTTTTCTTTTTTTTTTTTTTTTTTTTTTTTTTTTTTTTTTTATAAAAGGATGTTTAAACTTTATGATTGGCTCAAAATTAATATTAATAATAATAATAATTTAATAAGAAAAAATGTAACAATTTATTTTAAGAATCCAAAAGAAACATTATTAAATTTAAATTCAATGAGAAAGGGATTTATAGAAGAGTATAGAGCATTTGTAATGATAGCAACATGTATTTGTATATTAGCTGTCGATTTTCAAGTATTCCCAAGAAGATTGGGTAAAACTGAAACTTATGGTATCTCATTAATGGACATTGGCGTTGGTTCTGTTGTTTTATCGGGAGCATTAGTTTCAAGACAATCAAGATCATCTTTAATTGAAAAGCAACACCAAAAAAAGAAAATAGAAGAAGATGAGGGGGATGATGGTGATAATAAGAAATCTTCTTCCTCTTTGAAAAGAAATGAACAAGTTAAAATTTTAAGTAGAGGTTCATTAATGTTGCATCAAATTAAAGCACAGGCACCATTGATGATATTGGGTTTCGTTAGAATGATTTTAACCAAATCTATAAACTATCAAGAGCATGTATCAGAGTATGGGTTACATTGGAATTTCTTTTTTACATTGGGTTTCGTTTCAATTACTTTGGCAATCTTAAAGTTTAACGCAAATATATCAGCTTTTTTAGGTGTGGTGTTTATATTGGCCTACCAATTTGCTTTGAATAATCTAGGATTAACAGATTATATTCTTAATCATCCACGTGATAATTTAATCTCAATGAATAAAGAAGGAATTTGTAGTATCATTGGCTATGTATCAATTTATTTAATTGGCACTAAAATAGGTACAGAATTATTTAAAACTAGATCAACCTTAACCGAGTGGAGAAAATTTGCAACAAATCTATTAATGTCTTCAATTGTTTTCTATATTCTTTGGATTTTATGTGAAATTTATATCGATAAAACTTCAAGAAGAATGGCAAATCTAGGTTATGTATTAGCTATTCTAGCTATAAATTTATTTAATTTCTCTTTAAATATACTCATCACATTAATCACTGGTAATCATAATGCATCAGTACTTGCAAAATCAATCAATCGTAATCAATTATTCATCTTTTTATTAGGTAATATTTTAACTGGTTTAATTAATTTCTCTATGAAAACAATTTATTCACCAGTTGAAGAATCAATAATTGTCATCACCTCTTATACCTTTGGTTTATGTTTAATTTCAATAATTTTAGATTATAAAAATATTACTATTAAATTTTGGTAAATAAATAAAAGGAAGAAGTATTCTTTGTTTTTTTTAAAAAATAATTTATTTAATTTTATCATATAATTCAATACATTTATCATGATTTTCATTTATACCTTTTTTTAAATAATCAATGGCAATTTGTTTTTGTTTTTCTTTGTTACCTAATGATTGTGGTGATTTTTCATTTATAATCATCAGTGATAAATGATAGCATGCATTTAAATGATTATTATCAGCTGATTTTTTGTAATAATGAAATGCAGCACCTAAATCAATATCAATACCAATACCATATTCATATTTTTTAGCTAAAAGATCTTGAGATTCAACCACACCATTATTATTTGAAAATGATCTTCTAGAATCTCTACTTTGTCCTAATTGATTATTAACTTTATTTTTAATTGGTTTATTTGCAGCTTCCATTGCCAATGAAAATGATTTTTTTAAATCTTTTTCAACACCCCATCCATTCTCATAAAGTATTGATAATCCATATAAACTGTTTGGAAATCCATTTTTAGCAGTTTTACAAAGATATTTATAGGCAATATCATATTTACCCTCTTTAATAAATGTATGAGCATCATTATCAATTGAACGATCTAACCACCATTGTTTAGATAGACCAGAAACCATTTCCAATTCACCTAATTCTGAATTTGTATATGGTTTTGGTAAATCAATATCATTCACTTGATTAAATTCTTTAAATTTATTGATTTTCAAATATTCACTTGATTCTCTTTCATAGTCTCTTCCATCATCACCATTTGAGATCATAATTTTTAATTGGGCTTCAGCTGAGGTTAACATCTCTTCAATATCTTTATTGTTTTTTTCCAAAAATAGTGCTGTTTTATAAAATAGTATTGCAAATTCATATTGACCCATTAAATGATAGGTTTGACCAATTCTCCAATATGGTTTGAACCATGATGATCTCAAAATACATGATTCTATTGCATCATCTTGTGCTTCAATTAGTGATTTAAAATTTGTTTTACCATTTTTATCATTATCATCTTTTGAATATTTTTTAAATAATTCAATATTTGAAATACTTTTATTATGTAATATTAATGATTTTGTGAAATTAGAAATTGGTGGATTACAATCACAATCTTGAAGTGCTTTTGAATAACTTTTTATTGCATCCAAATACTTTTTATTTGTATAGTATATATTTCCTTCATCTTTAAGTTTATTTGCTAAATTCTCTTGTTTTGAATCATTGTTTGAAGAATTTAATTCAAAGTTTTTAAAAGATTCCATCAACTGGTTTATCTCTTCTTTCGTTTTTAATTGTTTTAAAATATTAATTAAATTATCTTTTTCATTATTAAATATTTTTGATTCATTATTTAAACTTTTAAAATCTCTTTTTAAAAGTATTTCATTTACTAATTTTTTTATAAAATTATTAGTTTTATATTTATATTAAATTATTTATAATAAAAAAAAAAAAAAAATTACCTTTTTTATAAATTAAAATTAATTCTTCATTTTCTTTATTAATTAAATTTTTATTTAATTTCAATATATATATTATTTCAAAAAAATTAATTGATTCCATTATTAATTCATTAAATAAATATATTATTTAAGAGTTTTTTTTTTTTTACCTTTTTTTTTTTTGCCTTTGTTTTTTATTTTTTTACCTTTTTTTTTTCATTGATACATCTTTTTTTTACAAATTATTAAAAACAAACACCACACTTGTAAAATAGAAAAAATTAAAATTGAAATAAATTTGTATTTTTATTGTATATATATACATATTAAATTAATAAATAAATAAATATATTTTTTTTATTTTAAATAGATTTAAAAATAGTTATACTATAAATCTATTTTACCAAAATTTTTTTTTTTTTTTTCAAAATTGCTTAAACATGAGGAATTGAAATTTTATTTCTTAATCTAACACTTTTTGGTTTTTTCCAACTCTTTTTATTTGTTGCTATAGAGAGTGAATTTTCATCGAAAAGACAACCTTTTAAAACTGAACCACTAAAGTTTGTAGTTGAACTGAAAACACAACCACGAAAATCACAATCGGTTAGATTACAGTTTGTAAAGTCAGTGCCATCGATTAAGGCTCCTTTAAAAGTTGAGCTAGTGAAATCACTACAACTTAGAGTACTATTTGAAAGTTTTGAGTTTGTAAAGTTACCACCTATACAAGTGATCTCTGAACCTATAACATTTGAAAAGTTTGAATTTGTAATTAAAGATTTTGAAAAGTTTGCACCATCAGCTTTACTATATTTAAAACTACTACAATCCAACTTACAACCTTGAAAATTTGATGTGGTGATCAATGAAGAGTTGAATAGACAACCTGTTAGATTTGAGTATTCAAACAATGCGCATGACAACTCTAAACCTGAGAAATTTATTTTGCATAACCACATTCCTCTGAATCTTGGAAAATCATAACAAGAATTTATGATATTTACAACTTCAGTTCTGGATAACTCTGGTTCATCTCTAATCAATGTTGATAATTGGTTCATACGAAAGAATTCAGACTCTTGTAATATACCTTTTGTACTGATGCCAGGTGTAACTGTATAGCTACCAGTTCTAATGAAATCCAATATAACACCGAAATAAAGTGGACTTCTATCAATAAAAATCACTTCATCCTTTAGAACTAATTCAATTTGCAGCTCTACTATCTTGAAAAGTAATGATTTTTGATATAATGCAATAGTACGTAATGATGTTGCAAATAATGTTCCACCAACATTAAAATTGATTGGTATAGTCTTATCAATATAATGACCATTTATGAAAATTATATTATTATTATTTGATGGTTTTGTTTTATCTTGTTGTAGTGAGGAAGATGAGAGCGAAGGAGATTGTTGTCTTTGTGGTGGTGTATTAATTGGTTGCTCAGTATCTGAATCTGATGTTGAAGAAACTTCAGTTGAATCGAAATTATTAATATTATTCAAAATTGATGTTGTTCTTCTTTCTTTTATTAGGAATTCTTTTTCATCACTATTTTCATCATTACCTATAACATTTGTTGGTGTAATGTCATGTGATTTATGTTGTTGTTGTTGTTGTTGTTGTTGTTGTTGTTGTTGTTGTTGTTGTTGTTGTTGTTGTTGTTGTTGTTGTTGTTGTTGTAATTGCTGTTGTAATTGCAATTGTTGTTTTTGTAATAATTGTTGTTGTTGATGTAATTGTTCTTGTAGTTGTATAATTTGTTTGTGTAATTGTAGTTGTTCTACACATGGTTGTTGTTGTTGTTGTTGTTTAGTTGGTGATGAATGTATTCGTTCTTGTTGTTCAACTGATAATTTATTAAAATTTTCCATCAGTATATCAGAGTCATGGACATCCAATTGACTGAATGAAACTATGCTTAGTGCGGCACTACTGTTACTAAGATTTGACATTTTTCTAGTTAGTTTTAATGGTTTAATTGGTGCACCCTTCGTTGTGAACTCTGAAGCTTCGTCCTCACTAAATTGTGATAAATAATCCTTTGTTAATGCAACTGGAGAGACAGATGATGTAGATTTCTTTCTTATAGATGTTTGTGGTGTTGTAATAGAGCTTAGTAGCTGATTTTGTAATTGTTCTTTTGTTATTGTTGCACTATTTAATTCAACTGAATTTGTTACTGTTGTTGATATATTTTTATTATTATTAATATTATTATTATTATTATTATTATTGTCAATAATATTATTATTTTCAAAATTTTTATTTAAAAAAAATTGGTTGTTGCTAGAATTTAATTGTTTTTGGTGATGATGGTGATATGAATCATCGCTTAATGTTGACAAACTTCTATGTATACCGGATCTACCCTTAATAGATTGTATTGGTGTATTTTTGTTATTATTATTATTGTTATTTTTGTTGATATAGTTTTTATTAGTATTATTATCGTTATTGGTTTTATTGTTGTAATTATTATTATTATTTTCACTTTCTTCTTCTTCAAGAACAATAGTTGAGGTTTCCTCGTCTTCAGATGACATATTAAGGGTGTCTTGTTTTTTTTTATTTTTTTTATTTGTCTTTATTTCCCAAGAATAGGTTATAATAGTGTCAAAAAAATTTTACACAGTGTAATGAAAAAAAAAATAAAAAAAAAAAAAAAATAAAAAAAAAAATGGGTAAAAAAAAAAAAAAAGATATTAAAAACGATTATGTTTCTTTGTGATGGCAGGTGGGAATGCAATCTCTGATAAAAAATAATAAAATTTTTTTTTATTTTTTATTTTATTTTTTATTTTATTGGGTGATATTTTCGCTATTATTTTATGGTGGATTTTTAATAAAATTTTAATTAATCATGATTAATAAACAAATGTATAATAAAAAATAAAAAATAAAAAATAAAAAAAAAAAAGAATAATAACAATAAAATGATAATAATAAAAAAAAAATAATAACTAAAAAAAAAAAAAAAAAAAAAAAAAAAATCAAATAAAATATAAAATAAAATAATTAATTATTAACTAGGAATTTCACACTTTGAGATTTTTTCATTTAATTTTTTTTTTTTTTTAAAACCACTAATGATAATTGATATATGTTTTACAATAAATCATTAACTTTTTATTTGAAATTCTATGTGGCTATTAAAATAAAATGGTGATGAAAAAATGGGAATATGAATGAAAAAAAAAAAAAAAAAAAAAAAAAAAAAAAATATTCAAACTAATAAAAAAACAAAAAAAAAGAATTTAATTGTCTTTTATATATATTTAATTTTAAAATTAATAGTTTATTTAATATTTTAAATTTAAATCATTGAAAAATAAAAAAAAAATTGATAGAGGTTCCTTTAATTTTTTTTTTTTTTTTTTTTTTTTTTGAACTGTGTTTTTTTTTTACTCAATCCAACCAATTTTTTTATATAAATAAGAAGTTAAAACTCCAATTATTAGCATAGCTAATAAAATTATATAAAAATAGATTCGACCTGATTCACCTTCCTCTAAAAAGTCTATCATACCAGGAAGTCGGCAATTCATTCCGTATATTGTTGCAATGAGAATGAGTGGATAGGAGACCAAGCTATAGTTGGCAAATTTTTTCATACTGATAGTTAGTGCATGGGATTCTTCATTCAATACAAGAGAAACTTTATTTATATAGTTTGCATGAATACCTTCCAATAGCTCTTCACATAGTTTAATTCTTTCCTTTAAACGTTTTGATTTACTATTGATATGTAATATAAATAGTTGTGTATCCCTTAAAGTGAATGAGTGTCTAGATAATGATGATAATAGTACATCCTTATTAAATAAATTTGATAAAATATTTGTATTTCTTTTTGATGCTTTACCAATTCTAATATAGATTTCTGTAGAGTTTATATCATCATTATCATCATTAAGATTACCATTACCATTACCATTGCCATTAACCTTACCACCACTACCACCTCCACCATCATTGAAGAAATTTAAAATTCTATGAATGAAACTTTTACTTTTACCTATACCATAATGATGGACACCATCATTATCATCGTCATTATTACTACCATAACCATTATTTTTATTATAAAAGTCATTATTATCAGAATCTTTTAAATCACAAAACTCATCCAATTTAGAGACTTCAGTCATCATTTTATCACTTTCCAAAGAGATTAAATCATTTATTGACTCCAAGAAATTACAAAGTACCCATTCTGGTGATGTCAAAATTTTCTTTTCATTCTTTAAATGTCTAAATGATTTAAAAACATCATTAAAGCTCTCTAATTCTACAGAATGTAAAATGAAAATTATTCTTTTAAATAAAAACATATAAAAGAAATTCTCTATTAACTCTTTAAGATTACTGCTACCACCAGTACCATTGTTACTATTTTTATTATTATTATTATTATCTGTTGAAGAATATTTTTTACTATCACTAATATTACTATAATGATTTGATTTTCTAATTTCTCTATTTCTTGAACCATTAATTGAGTGTCTACCCATTTCAGAGGTTGCAACAAATAGGTAATTATCCTGTGAATCACATTTTTCATTTGTATCATTTGATAAAATATCTTCAACATTTAAATGATGAATAGTTAATGCTTTACATAATGTAATAAGCTCATCATCTTGTAATCCATAAATATCAATCCAAAAACTTTTTTCTGGGTTATTAAAATATTCTTGAATTATTAAATTAATTTTATCGTAGTCATTATTATCTTTTTTTTTATTGTTATTTGTGGAAGTGGTTGTTGCTGTTGTTGTGGTTGTGGTTGTTGTTGTTGTTGTTGTTGTTGTTGTTGTTGTTGTTGTTTGTGGTTCTAGTGTGTCGGATGTTTTAATTATTTGTATGGTTGAAGATAAAGTCAAATCGAATTTTCTGATTTCTTCAATAACAAGTAATAATTCATCCAATGTTATTCTTACAACATCCTTTTCACCTGCTATTACTAAAATTCTACAATCTGTATAATAGTTTTGATATAGTATAGATTGATTATAAAATAGTGAAAAGATATTATCACTGCTTGTACCTAAATAACTATCATTATCATTACCATTTTCATTGTCATTATTATTTTTATTTTTATTTTTATTATTGATATTTGATTGACTATTTTTATTAATATTAATTGTGTTATAGTTTAAGTGTTGTTGTTGTTGTTTTTGTTGTTGATGTTTTAGTAAGTCTGATGAGCTTCTTTCAATTGAACCAATTAATGATGATGTAAGAGTTGGACTTAAATCATCAACACTATTATTACCGCTACCACTTCCACCATAAATACTATAATATTCACTATCATCTTTTTGATCATTCACAAATGATGATAGTAATGGTGTGCCATCAAGCTTTTTTTTAGATTTTGTCATCTCTTAATTATTAAAATATTTTAATAACACTACACCTTTTGTTGGTGATAGTGAATTGTTTCTATGTATGTAGTGTTCATTGAGAAAGGAAAAAAAAGAAAAAAAAAAAAAAAAAAAAAAAAAATAAAAATTTTTTTTAAAAAAAAAAAAAAAAAAAACAAAACAAAATAAAATAAAACAAAATAAAATAAAAATAAATAATAATAAAAATAAAAATAAAAGGGTAGAAATTAAAATACTGGGAAATTGATTGTTTTTTTGTTTTTTGTTTTTTTTTTTTCAGACTTTTTTAAATACCACTATTAATACTTTCATATTTCTATTGTTATTTTTATCATTTTTTTTATTTTAGCATTTTTCTTTGATATTTTTTTCCAAATTTTTAAAGAAAAACAAATTTATTTTTTGTTTTTCTCAGATTTTTATTAAAAAAAAAAACATAAAAAAAAAATAAAAAAAAAAAAACATAAAAAAAAAATTTTGAAAAAAAATTTTATTTTGGAAAAAAAAAAAGGTGTTTTGAGCAGATAGAAATTAAAATATATGGAATTGCAAACAGAAGAAGAAATTTATAGAGAAAGAAATAAAAATTATTATCCGGAAGGATTAACGATAGAGGATGTTAGAGAATGTATAAAAGGGGTATCAGGATTCAGAGAATCAATTAGAGATGATACAATAGTTTTCAATTATGATTCATTATCTGATGAATCATTTCCAGATCCATTATCAGAAACTGATCAAAAAAAACAATTCCTTTTACGTTGTAGAAGAGAGTGTAGAGGTTTAATTTTCGATTTAAAAACTGAAAAATTACTATGCAGAAAATTGCATAAATTTTTTAATATTAATGAATTTAAAGAAGTTAAAGCTGTAAGTAACATTTAATTATTGTATAATTAATTAATTAATTTGATTTAATTTATTAATTTGAATTATTTTCAATAAATAAAAAAAATAAAATAAAATAAAAAAATAGGAATTTATCGATTTAAATGAACCATTTATTTTAATGGATAAAATTGATGGATCATTAATTGCACCAATGTTAAATAAAGGTCAAGTTTATTGGGGATCAAAACAAGGTATTAGTGATTTAGGTACAATGTTAAATGATTATGTAACAAAAATTGAATCTATGGGTATAATTAAATATAATGATTTCTCAATGAAATGGATTCAATTAGGATATACACCACTCTTTGAGTATAGTTCATCTAAACAACAAATTATTTTATATTATGGTGATGAGAAATTAAGATGTTTAGCACTTAGAAACAATCATACAGGTGAATATTTAAAATGGAAAGAATTAGAAGAAACATGTAAGGAATTCAATGTTCCATTAGTTGAATTAATCGATACATCTTCAGAACAATCATTATTCAAATCATGTAAGAATACAGTTGAATTAGTTGAAACTATTAAACAAATGAAATTAATTGAAGGATGTGTATTAAAATTTGAAAATTCTGGTAAAATGTATAAAATTAAAACTGAATGGTATATTACATTGGCAAGATTATCACTTCGTTCACCAAAAGTTATAAAACATGAAAAAGATGTTTGGGCCATTTTATTAAGTGGTCATTATGATGATGTAAAAGAAACAATTAAAATGATTACCAATGAAAATGAAGAACCATCTGAAAAAATTCAAAAGATTGAAAAATTCTCAAAAGTATTATTCGATCGTATCGATTTTGTTTCTCAAGGTATTATCTTAACAATTTTAGACGCAAAGAATAAAGATATTCCAAAAAAACTATTTCATAATCATCCTGTACAAAATAATTTAACAAGTTCTGCCAAAACTTTTTCTTATCAATATTGGGAATTAGTTGATAAAAATGATACAACTTCAAAACATATCTCTATAGTCTCAAAACAATTAATATCAAGAATTAAAGTTTTAACAAATTCAAATGCTAAATTAGAAACTGCAAGATCTTTATTAGGTTTAGATATTATTTTTGACCAAAAATAATAATTAAATTTTTTTTTTTTTTTTTTTTTTTTTTCGATTGTTGAAAATCCAACAACTCAATTTTTTTATTTATTTTATCTAGAAAAATTTTTAATAAAAAAAAACAAAACAAAAAAGGAAAAGGTCTTAAAATCTTTCAAAATAAAATAATTAATTTTTATTTTTTTTTATTTTTTTTTTTTTTATATTTTTTTATATTTTTTTATATTTTTTTTTTTTTGTTTTGCTTTGTTTTTTTTTATTTTTTTTATTAATAATTTTTACAAGAAAACAAATAAAAAAAATGTCAATAACATTTAAAGTTTCAAAAGATATTGAAATCAAACAATTTCAAGGAGGTGATTTCGATCATAAACAATTGTATATGATTCAAAGTAGATCAAGAGATAATCAAGAGAAACAAAAAGAGAGAGAAGTTGTAAGAACTAGTATTGAAAAAGGTGTCTCAAAGAGAATAGGTGGAAATTCATTTGTTATGTCAGCTTTTTCCGCATATTCAAATCATTTTGGGTTAGCTATTAAGCCAGATGATATTTGGATTTCAATTTTAGTTCAATTCTCATTATATTTGAATTCTAATTCAGAGAAATTAAGAGATAGAATAGTAGATTTTGATGGAAAGAAAGAATTGGTTGTATTTGGTGGTGGTACATTAATGACTGCAAACTATGAACAATTAACAAAACAAATGACAAATGAAATTGAAAAGAACATTAAAGATCCATCAATTAGGGAATGGGCAAATGCACCTTTCTCAACCTCAACTCCAAACGATACTATGGCAGCATCAATTGCATTGATGGCAACATTAAAGAGTTACTTTGAATATAAAATGGTATTGAGATGTGGTTTACCAGAGGTTACAATATATGGTACTGTAGATGATTGGATTGATATAAAAAATAGAATTGAAAAGCTAAAAGATTTTGACTACCCTGATAATAAAGATGGTAAATGTATGGAGACTTGGAGTAAAATGCTTCATCCTATCATTGATAAAATCATTGAATCAGTCAATGGTACTCCTGATACCAAATGGTGGAATCGTATTGCCAATACCGTTGGTGGTGGTTCAGGTCCAACCTATTTAACAGGTTGGATCACAGCATTCTGTTTATTCAATAACGAAGGAGAATGGATGGGTAATAACAACAAAAGAAGAGGTAGAGGAGATATTGAAGAAACTGAATGGATATTTGTTAATACTGATAAAATTCCAAAAGGTTTCCTCTTTGTTCCTGTTTTAATCGATGATAATGGTAAAGAATATAATACAGAATTCTTTGCTGGTCATATGTGTGTTTCAACTTCAAATGACTCAAAAACAATCCATCCTAATATTGATTGGTGTATTTTACTTAACTAAATAACTAAATAAATAAATAAATAAAAGTAATAATAATTTTATTTTAATTTATTTTACTTTTAATACTTTTTTTTTAATTATGCTGCGCAAACATTTGTTGAAGTTATTGATGATGAGTCAGTTGTACCAGTTGGACCTGACTGAGTAGTTTCACCATCTAAATTTTCCCATCTTTTAAAAAATGAAACACCATATTGAGTGAATGATCTTGAATAGTTTGCAAAAACCTTATAATTTAAACAATAGGAAACGAATATGAAAAAACCTTGTAAGGAGGTTGATATTGAAAATAAAAATAAAAATGTATAACCAATTACAGTACTGGTATCTGAAAACATATAAATAAATCCAAATATCCATGAACTACCTATTGAAACAAATATTGAAAAATAAACTCTAAACTCTTTAACTGTTTGTCTTTTTTGAACTGGAGTATGTCTTAAAGTTTTATAAATTTCTTTTGCAATAAAAAAATAAATACATATATTAGAGCAAACAATGATAATTCCTGGGCTTTTAGATAAAAAAAAAAAAAATAAAAAAAAAAAAAATTAAATCTATAAATATATTAAAATAAAAAAATATAAATTTAAATAATTTAATTTTTAAAAAAAAAAATATTTACAAAAAAAAACCAAAGTAAACAGAATATTGATCTTTTAAATAACAACTTGATTAAAAAAATAAAATTAGTTTTTTTTTTTTTTTTTTTTTTTTTACCTACAATCCACCTCTATTTACATATTTTTCAAAGCTTGCACATAAAATTACAATTATAAATGGAATTCCCCATGAAATTGGATGGTAAAATTTTTCATAAAATTCAGTATCTCTATTCCTTTTAACGATCATTTGAAAGAAGTTAAAAGAAACTGAAAATGTCCAAAAAAAATTCGATAAAAAAAAGTAATGAACCAATATAGCCGAAGGTATACAAAATAATGATTTTGATGATCTAAATGATATTTCGAAAAAGAACAATGAAAATATAATTGACATACATAAATATAATATTAATTTAATTGCATATGACCTTAATTTTGGATATAACATAAATGTCAATACTGTTAGAAATGATCCAACTATTGATAAACTTAATAAAATATCTGTTAAATATGACAATGCTGTATTTAATAACTCTGTAGACATTTTATTTATTATTATTATTATTTATTATTTAAATTTATTATTATTATTATTATTTTTGATTTTAATTGTTTATTTTTTATTCTAATTTTAGAATAATTTTCCTTTTATAATAAAAGTTTTTGAATATACTTGTGAAATAAATCTTTTAAATTAAAAATAAAAAATTAAACTAATATGAATAAAAAATTAAATTTAAAAAAAATAAAAAAAAAAATAAATCAAATAAATAATTCTTTTTTTTTTTGAATGTGTGTGTTAACATTTTGTTTTGGCTTTTTTAATCCAAAGGATTTAGTGTGCTCACCAAAAAAAATAAAAAATAAAAAATAAAGAATATATTGAAAAAGGTTAATTTATTATTATTTTTTTTTTAATTTTTATTTTTTTTTTTTTTTTTTTTTTTTTTTTAATATAGGTACATTTTATTTATTTAAAAAATCGATTTGTATATACTATTATTATTATTATAATATTTTTTGTTGTTTTTTTTTTTTTTTTTTTTGTTTTTTTAATATTTCAAATAATTACTAATAATTTTTAATCTCTTCTTGGTGCTTTAATTGAGATTGAAGAATCAGATGAAATATTTTCGGATCTATCACTCTTATCAGTTGAAGTATTAGAGCCAGTGGTAGAGGTATTTGTACGATTGGTTCCATCCAAATTGACCCATTTTTCCATAAATGGAACACCAATTGAAGAGAGACCTCTTGCATATGTTGCTAGAACTTTATCATTTATACAATATGAAATAAAAATTAAGAATCCCTATAGATAAATAATAAATAAATAAATAGATGAATAAATAAATAAACAATAATATATTAGTATTTCCATACTATTATGGACTAATAAATGATAATTACTTGTAATGGTGTTGTAACAGAGAATAAAATTAAAAAGATATAACCTGGAACACTATTACTTTGGAAGAAAGTCATAATGAAACCAAAGATCCATGATAAACCAATCGAAACAAAGATTGAAAAGTAAACTCTAAATTCTTTTGATTTTTCTTTTTTATCGGTTCTTGGTGCGTTCTTTAAAGTATCATGAATTTCTCTTGCAATGAAGAAGAAAATAACTGCATTTGCACAAACAGTTAATAAACCTGGTACAAAGAAACCAAGGAAAACTGGTAAATCTGATTCCAAATAACCTATTATTATTATTATTATTATTATTATTATTATTATTATTATTATTATTATTATTGTTTCATTTGAATATATTATAGAAGATGTATGTGTATTAATAAACATATAAACTGTATAGAATTGGGTGATGTTGAAAGAGAAAGGTGATATATATGTCACTTACAGAAACCACCTCTATTAATATATTTCTCAAAACCTGCACAAAAAGAACAAACTAATAATGGAATTCCCCATGCTGCAATATGGTAATATTTTTCAAAAGATTCTGCATCTCTGTTTCTCTTTACAATCATTTGATAGAAATTAAATGCTACACAAAAAGTCCAAACAAAATCTGCTAAAAAGAAATAATGAATCAAAAGTCCTGTATTATATAACATGTACATAAATGTGTAAATAAATTGATGTTGATGATGTAAATTTACAATAGAAAATTTTTTTAAAATTAGTATATATGATATTTTTACTTAATTTCTTTTTATCACTATTTCTTAGTTTTATTATTTATTTAATAATAATAAATCAACTAACCTGAAGGAATACAGAAAACATTTTCGTATGCTCTGAATGAAATTTCAAAAAAGAACTGAGCGCAAAAAATTGATGCACATAAATATATAATCAGACGAATTGGATACGTTCTTAGTTTTGGAAATATCATAAATGTTAAAATTGTTAAGAATGAACCAACAATTGAAAGACACAATAAAACATCTGTAATGTATCCTAAAACATCATTCAAAATTTTATATTGAGTTGACATGGTGTTTTGTTGTTATTATTATTATTATATTATTAATGTTTTTCTTGCTACTGTTGATATTGTTTTTATTTTTATTTTTATTTTTTTATTATCAACTGTTATTACTGAAATTGTATTATACAAAGGTTTAACTGTTCTTCTAAAATTTTAAGTATATAAATATATAATTTGTTTTATTAGTAATTAATTATTATAATTTTTAATGGTTTTTATCGTTTTTATTGTACACTATAATGATTATTAATTAAAAAAAAAAAAAAAAAAAAAAAAAAACAAAAACAAAAAAAAATAAAAAAAACAAAAACAAAAACAAATATAAAAATAAGCTATTAATCAAATAAAAAATAAAATAAAAAATAAAATAAAACAAATATAAATATTTTAATGCATATAAAAAAAAATGCACTAGTGTTGCGGTTTTATTTTTTTTTTTTTTTTTTTTTTTTTTTTTTTTTTTTTTTTTTAAAAAAAAGTGTGGGATATTTATGTATTGTTATAAAAATATAGTGATAATATAAAATTTTTTTGGGTGAAAAAAAATCATGAAAGAGACAAAATAAATAAAAAAAAACTCACATTAAATCAATAATAATAATAATGGAATTGAAATAATTATTCTTTTTTTAAAAACTATATTATCATCTAATGAATGGATGGTTGGGTTATTATATAAAAAAAAAAAAAAATTAAAAATAATAAAAATAATAAAAAAAATAGAAAAAAAAAAAAATAGAAAAAAAAAAAAAAGAATCACAAATCAATAGGCTTATTTCAAAAATTTTAACTGATTTTTTTTAAATACCTTGAATTTAAAAAAAAAAAAAAAAAAAAATTGAAAAAAATATTTTTTTGGTCGTACGCATGCAACTTTAGATATTTTAAAAAAAGAATGAAAAAAAAAAAAAAAAAAAAAATAAAAAAATAAATAACAACGACCTGTTATAAAATATGTATGCAAAAAAAAAAAAAAAAAAAAAAACCAAAACCAAAACCATGTTTTGCGTATGTGAATTTTATGAATGAATGATATTATAAATAAAAAAAAAAAAAAAAAAAAAAAGTTTTAATAACTTTTGTTTTTCCTTTTTTTACCTTTTTTTTTTTTTTTGAATCGAAAATATTTAAATTATTTATGGTTGCGAGATTTTATAGTGGTAATTTTTTATTTTATTTTTTTTTTATTATAATTTTTTATAATTTTTTATTTTTGTGAAAGTTTTTAATATGAATGAATAGGTTTAAAATGGATTAAAATGGAATTATTAATTAACAATTATTAGTTTTGGGGAAAAAATAAAAAATTAATTATAAACTTAAAAAAAAAAAGAAGCTTTGCAAAAATTCTTTCAAGTCTGTTTTGTTTTTATTTTTTTATTTTATTTTTTTTTTTGATGGTTTTTGAAAAAAAAAACTAATAAAAAAAATAAAAATAATGTAAATATTAACGTTTTTTTTTTTTTTTTTAAAAATATCTGAGTAAATTGCAAAAATAGCTCGCAAACTGCCCAACATATATAAAATTTTTGATATTTTTTTTTTTTCTTTGTCCTGTCTTTTTTTGTCAATTGGTGGCAATTTTTGCTTTAATTATTTTTTTTTTTTTTTTTTTTTTTTTTTTTTTTTAATTATTCTTAATGCAATTTTTTTTTTTTTTTCAATAATTATCACCTACATATAAATACATTATTTTTTGATTTTATTATTATTATTATTATTATTATTATTATTATTATTATTATTATTATTATTATTATTATTATTATTATTTTTTC
>CM069766.1:1295000-1395000 GCA_036169595.1 Dictyostelium firmibasis
TTTGCTCGAAGCACCAATATCAGAAGAGAAATCGAGGTCATCAAGATCATCAATGGGTGTCGAAACTATTGGTTTTGAAATTGTGGTATTAGTTTTTGATGATGATGATGATAAGGATGATTCAGAGGTAGTGGTTGCTTTAATAGTTGGACATGATGTAGTTGGTATATTTTTAATGTTTGGAACAAATGGAGAAAGTGAATCAAGTTGTGAAAGTGATGATGTTTGTGACAATTCAAGTTCTCTTTGTTGCTGCTGTTGAAGTGATGGGTTTGGAGTTTGTTGTATTAATGTTGGTGGTTGTGGTGTTTCTTGAAATGGGGTTTTTGGTGTTTGGTCCATTGAATATGAGTTTGCTTGTGTTGTTTGTTTTGGAGTTAATTTAACTGTTTTTTGAGGACTTTGTTGTGGTTGTGGTTGCTGTTGTTTTTCTTTCGATTTTGATTGTTGATTTTGTTGGGAATATTGAGTATCTTGAGCCCAAGATGGAAGGGGCGAACCTTTGCCGTCTGCCTCCCAATTTTCATCCATTTGTTCCATTTCATGATGAGTCGAGTTTATCTCTTCAAAAAATGTATCATTGTCAACTGGTTGTTGTTTTTGTTGCTGTTGTATATCTTCGAAATCCTCAAATTTTGGTTCTTCAATATTATTATTATTATTGCTATTACTATTATTATTTTTAATGTTATTACTGGTATTATTGGTATCAACCTGATCAATACCAACTTGTTCTTCTTCATATTCATACTCATATTCATAGCCCTCGCCATCTTCACCTTCTTCATACTCATAACCTTCATTCTCCCCGCCTTCATCGTCATTATCGTCATCTTCATCATTTTCATCATTTTCATTTACCCAATTTGAATTTGTTTTATGAGTAGAAGGTTTTGGTTTTGAAATTCTTCTTGGTGAAATATTTGAAACCAATTTTGATAAACCAAGTGAACTTTTAATTTTTCTTTCCAAAAGTTCATAGTCTTCTTCTGGGTTATCAGGGAAATCTGAATGTTGTGCATTTAAATTTGCAAAAATACAATTTGATTCAATTGATGATTCTAACATAAAAATAGCGATTACAGCATCTTGAATCTCCACAGTGTTTCTAAACATTAGCCTAGCATGTGCTTGTGATAAACGAATTAAACTTTCCAATAATCTAATAGTTGTTCTAGATTCATTTGCTTTTGCAACACTTGAACGTTGTTTCCTAAAGTATTCATCAATTAATCTTTTACTTCCATCTGTTAATTGTGGTCTAAAACTACCTTTAACATAATAGATATAAGATTGTAACATTTCTAAATTCCAAAAATCATCATGAAAATCATTGATATTATTTACAACACCTGATGATTGTGGGCCATTATTATTATTTCCAATCATTGCTTGTCTTAAAATGAAATCCGAAACTTGTTCATCCCAACTCGGATCTTGATTGTCGGTTAAAAGAATGATAATATCAAATCTACTAAGTAGTGGTGTTGCTAAACTTGTGTTTACAGTGAGTGTTTCATTTGGATCGTATCTTCCTTTTGCATTTGTTGCCGCTATGATACTAGTACGAGTATGTAACCTACTGATTACACCACCTTTTGCAATAGAGAGTGATTGTTGTTCCATTGCTTCGTGGATGGTTGCTCTATCCTTGGTTTTAATACAACTAAACTCATCGATACAACAAACTCCACCATCAGCCAATACCAATGCACCAGCTTCTAACACCATTTCACCACTACCAGGCTCTTTAACGGAAGCAGCTGTTAAACCTGCTGTAGTTGTACCGATACCAGTGGTTAAAACGGATCTTTGAGCGATTTTAGCAGCAAATTTTAAAAATTGACTCTTTCCAGTACCAGGTTCACCAACCAATAGTAAATGACATTCACCTCTTTTCTTTGCACCCGTTTCAGCGTCATCTATATTACAACCACCTATTAAAATCAATAACAATGCCAATTTAACCACAAATAGACCATAAACACCTGAACAAATTTGTTTCAGTATTCTATTTCTACCATGTAGTGGATTTTTATCATGTTGTATCCAAAACTCCTCGAATTGTCTTCTAATCTCATCAGTCATACCAGCAGCAAACTTTTGTTCATTCATAACTTTTATATAGTTTGCTAATAGTACCACTTCAATATCACAACGTTCTTCATTTCTAATTGGTTTCCAACGTCTAATTACGATACCACTAACGATGATATCATCACCTGCTTGACATTGGTCAACTAAATCCTCTTGAAGTAAAACTATTATTGAGCCTGGTATTGAACCTGCACCTAATTGATGAATTTGTTCTTGTAGTTTTATCTCTTGGTAATCACAATGTTCACCTACCGCTTCTAACGGTTTAAAACTATAACTGTTTTGACAGTTTATATCTGGATTTGGACATTTCTTTGGTACACTGTATTGATTGAATTGTTCGAAATCGATTGTAACTTGAAAGTTGTGTAGACATTTAGCACATTCGAATCTCTTTGTTTTCTCCAAAACTCTAGTACTACCAGATCTAATTACTGTACCACGAAATTCTGCGAATAAACCAATATCATTCGATCGGGGTAGTGACGAGTGTGTCACCTCTTTAAACTTTGGTAAATCACATACTCTAATCTTACAATTCCTTTTAATTATATTCCTATTTTTTGTGAAAATTACTGACGATGATGATGACTGTTGAGAAAATGAATCATTATGTCTAATATGTTGAATATTATTTAATTCCACAATCTTTTCTTGAGCAATCAGTAATGCTTCATTAAAAATTGGTAATAATTTACTTGGTTCTGCTATGAATAATGGTCCAAAATTAACATCACCTTCTAAAATTTGTGAAAATCTATTGAAAAAAAATATATAGGTAGGTTTTAATATTAATATTTCTCTCTCTCCTCTCTGTCTATCTTTAGAATTACTTACTCAACGACTAAAGAATAAAATAAAGATGGGTCAGGTTGATTCAACACATGTCCAATTTCTTTCACATAGTTTGATAACAATAATTTTGTAAAAAAATCTAAATACTCTTCTTTTGAAAAACTATCAAATCCATATATCGTATACATAACCCTAAAAAAAAAATATTATGGCAACAAATTTTATAAAACAGAATTTTGATAAATAAAAAAAAAAATTGAAATCCTTCGCAAAAAAAAAAAAAAAAAAATATGAAAAAAACAAATTCTTGTAATTGAATTATTTCTATTTTTTTTTTTTTTTTGAAATATTTCAAAAATTATCCTTTCTTTGTAATTATTAACAAAAAACTGACAATTTTTATAGTTTTTATGAATTATTAACACTTTTGGAGTTTGCATTATTTATTGTTTTTTTTTACTATATGTTACTATATGGCATCATATAGTAAACTACCTAATAATACCATAGGTTACTATATGGTACTATATAATACTATATGGTAACATATAGTATTATTGAGCTTACCATATAGTATCATTAGGTAGTTTACTATATGTTTCTATATGTTACTATATGGTATTATTGGGTATTATTAGGTAATTTACTATATATTAATACATGGTACCATATAGTATTATTAGGTAGTTTACTATCTGGTAACATATAGTACATATAGTAAGTTCTAGTAATACCATATGATACCTCATAGTATCATATAGTAAATTACCTAATAATACTATGTAGTAACACATAGTAAGTTCTTATAGATTTTTAAATTATAAAGTTCACCTTTGAAACATTGACTTGTAATATTTCCTCAAAGATTTATAAATTATAATCATCTATTTTTTTTTTTAAAATTTTTTTTTTATTGTTTATTGTGCTTTTAATATTTAAGCTATCAATATCACTGGAAAAGCTTGAAAGAAATAAAGGAAAATAATATTTCGCGAAATAAAAAAATTTCAAAAAAAAAAAAAATTGTGTTTTTGAAATATTTTTAATTCGCGAAATAATTTATTTTATATATTTCAAAATTTATTTGGAAAATCAATATAAATGTATTTTATAATAAAAATAATAATAACAATACTACACTTACATATAAAAAATGATTTGGTTTTAAAAAATAATTTTTCGGGATTTTTTTTAATTTTTTTTTTTAAATATTTTTTTTTATACATAAAAGCAACACATTAAGAATTACTTTTTATTTCCCGAATTAAATGAAATAAATTTATTTCGTGAAATAAAAAATGGCACATTTTCGAGTTTTTATTTTAAAAAATTCGCGAAATAATTTATTTCTTTCCGCCTTTTCCAGTGAAGTAAAGATACAATTGATAATATTAATATTGCATTAACAAATGAAGTTGGAGCTCTTGATGTTTGGTGAGCTATATTTTTATAACTTTTTGACCAGATAATTTAACTGTGCCATCAGATTTAAACATAATTTCCTCCAGTGATGAGGTTTTTTAGTGTTGGTGATGGATTTATAATAATTTCATCCAATTTCTCATCAACTGTTGGGTTTTTGTAGCATTGTGAAACATTGGAGGTTCCTTGAATAGAGATCTTTATATCAACACCTAAAAACAAATTGTTCATTTGAATTGAAAAGGAAAAAACATCTGTGATACATAAACTACCTTCAATTGGAGTGATAGTCTCTGATTTATTTGAATTATTTTCACTTGCAATAGAATCACTAAAAGCTATAAAAGATTATATTCTCTGGAGTACCATCAGATATGATACCAAATAACACAGTAATAGAATCACCTTCGCTCCTTGTTAATTTAAAGTTTAATAGCTGGTGTTTGGTTACTTGGAAATCTATAGAATTCTTAAAGAAAATCTATAAGAATTCTATAGAATTCTTTAAACAATTTTTAATTCAAAGCTTATATTAATGATTAGATATTTTTAAAATCTATATTAAAATCAATAAAAGTTTTTAATAATTCCAATATATTTTTTAATAGGGAAAAGCAATAGAGAGTAGTAAAATATTTTTATTGAAACATTGGTTGTTTTATAAAGTTCAACCATGTTAGTTCAAACGTTTTTAATCTCTTTATCTTTTGAATATTTAGAGATTAAATCGTTAATATCTTTAATACCTTCAGGTAATGTAAAACCTGATAATTGTTTTGCTTTTGTTTCGCTCATCTTAATAAAATTATTTCTTGAAAAAAAAATTTTATTACTTTTTGATTTTATAAATTTCTAATGATTGTATAAATATTTTATTTGTATGTTATATTTATCTTTCTTTATTTGGGTGGCCAACCGTAAAAAAAAAGAGTAAATAAAAAATAAAAAAAAAGTGTAAGGATATTATACGAATAAGTAAATATTTATGTGTTTATTGTGTTTTGTAAAATCTTCAACTGAAATGAAAAACCGAAAGTTTTTCATTTTTACTTTTTTTATTTTTTTTTTTTATAATTTTATTACTTGGTTTAATACTATGTATCACTGTGTATTACTATATGGATTTTTGTTGTGGGAACTATTTCATTTTTTTAATTTAAATTTTAAATTTTTTTTTATTTTTATTTTTATTTTTTTTTATTTAAATTTAATTTTTTTTTTATTTTTTTATTTTGAAAAAACATCCAAAACGTTCTTTTTAACTATTTTATTAATTTTTTCTTTTTTGCCATCATCGTATCGAAAAAAGAATAATAGAAATAAAAAAAAAGAAAAATATTACATATACAAAAAAAAAAAAAAAAAAAAAAAAAAAAAAAAAAAAAAAAACAATAAAATAAAAACAACCCACATACAATTTTTTTATTGTTTTTATAATTACACTACTCATATTAATAATGTCAGTTTTCAGAGATTTAGTTGAAGGAGAGTGTTCTGAACCAAATGCACTTGGTAATTTTGTACAACACTTTACAAATGAAAGATCATATCACGTATGTAAAGATGTTCAGTATAGTGGTGGTGGCAATAATATTAAATCTAAACTATGATTAATATTAACTTTAAATAATTATAATAATTTAATTATTATTATTATTATTATTATTATTATTATTATTATTATTATTATTATTATTATTATTATTATTATTATTATTATTATTATTATTATTATTATTATTATTATTATTATTATTATTATTATTATTATTATTATTATTATTATTATTATTATTTTAGGACAAATTTGAGGATCATGGAAAGAATGAGTTTTATGATTCATTGTATCGTCATGAGGATGAATATAATGAACAACGCCATTTAGATAGTATATTTGATGGAGAGGGACAAGAGGACGATATTCATTTAATGATGGATAGACACTTAAATTTAAGGGATGGACATCCAAGAGAACATCAGGAGTTACCATTATCAAATGTTGAAAATGATTTACAATATTTATTTCAAGATTTTATAAATTCAACAAAAGCTGGTGTATGTATTTTATACAAATATAAATTTAAACATAAATAATAATCACTAATGGTATCCAAACATTAATAATTATTCAATAAAACAATTTTTTTTAACAGCATTTATTTGAACCATCATCATTAAATCACTTACCGCTAACATTCAGTGATAAATCAAAGATTAAAAATAGATCAAGTATTATGTTTAAACATTTCTCAAATGGAGAATCTGAGCAATTTGCAGAGGATCAATTAAATAGAATGTTGGATTCATTAGGAATTGAGGTAGGTGATGATTTCGATCAAGTTTGGGATGAACCGCATCATCCACATCAACTTACAACTACGACAACAACAACGAGTCAACATGATCAATATCGACAATATGCTAATGATTTACCTGAGGAGTATGAAGATTTTGAACAACAACAAGAGCTATTTGATGATGGTGATTTAGAGGACTATGAGTTGGATGAAGAATGGGATAAAGCAGATGATTTTCATCCATACGAAACAGCATGGGAAGAGTCTGACAAATCTGTTGAAGCAGCATGGGATGAGAATGCTCGTAGAACAATTAGTGACATAACTCGTCCAATTACACAAATTAATGATCCAAAGTTAAAGAAATCTAATTTCATGAAATTTATGAATCAATTAAATACTGGAGAGGCATCAATCGTTGGATCAGATGTTGTACACAACCCAGATTTTAAGAGACAAGAGGAGTATCAACAACAAGCAGATCAATGGACAGAGGATTACAGTGATTTTCATGAGCATATACCACAACATCGTATCCAAGAGTATCAGTTTTCAATTCAAGAGGCAAGAGATAGTGATACATTGGAGCGTGGTATGGGATTATTTAATGAAGGCCACCTTTCCGACTCTATTATTGCATTGGAGAGTGAGGTAAAAAGAAATCCAGAGAATGCAATGGCTTGGATGTATCTTGGTATTGCTCATGCAGAGAATGATCAAGATAGTCAAGCAACTACTTGTTTGATCAAATCGCTACAAGTCGATCCAACAAATAGTAAAGCGAGATTAGCATTGGCTGTTAGTTATACCAATGATTACCAAAAAGAACGTGCTTTAGATACACTTGAAGAGTGGTTACAAAGAACTCCAGAGTATACTTCACTTTACAAACAATTCAAGGGTTCAGTTGATCCAAACTCTTATTTGGACACTTGGTCACGTCATGAATTCACCACTAACCTCTTTATTGAGGCTGCTCGTTCAAGACCAAGTAATCCTGATTCAGAGGTACAAACTGCTTTAGGTCTTCTTTATAATATGTCCTATGATTATGATAAAGCAGTCGATTGCTTTAAAGCTGCCCTTCAAAATTCACCCACAGACTACCAACTTTGGAATAAACTTGGTGCAACTTTGGCCAATAGTAATCGTTCTCAAGAGGCATTAGGTGCTTACTTTAAGGCATTGGAGCATAAACCATCCTATGTTAGGGCTCGTAGTAATCTTGGTATTAGTTATCTCTCCTTAAATATGTTCCATGAATCTGCAACTACATTTTTGGGTGCAATTGCAATTCATCCAGCTCCAAACATTTGGGATAATTTGAAAATGGTTTTCAGATTAATGAATAGAGAAGATTTAGTTCAAAAGGCTGAGCTTCGTGACGTAAATGCATTTTTAGATGAATTTCAATTTATGTAATCTCAATTTTGAAAAAAATAAATTAATAAGTAATATATTTTTTAAAATTCAAGCTATTACCACAGTCAATCTTTTTTTTGTTTAATATGTTGCATTTTTTTAACTGCATAATAAAGGAGAGCACAGGTATATGATTTGAAATTTTTTTTACAGAATTGGGTTGTTTGTTAACTTCATTTTTTATTATATTTTTTGGTTGATGATTTTTTTTTATTATATAGCAATACACAATTTGTAAAATGTTAATAAAGTTATTTTTGGGGTAGGGTTTAAAGAATGGTTTTGGTAAAAGGTTAAGGGTTTTGCATGGGATATCTTGGTAATTTCATATGTTATTTAGGGTTGAAGTTTTTTTTTTCCATATGGTGTTATATGTGGCTGTTGTGAGGCCAGTTTTGATTGCATTGTTGTTGAGTGAGAGGTTTGGGAATATTCCATGTTGATGAGTTTTTCCCGTTGTAAGTTGACAATTTCTCAGCTCATTTGCTGAGATTTGATAGTTGCCTTTTCTTGTATGGAGTTTGAGGGGTCGGATATGTTGTTTCGATAGGGCTTGAGATCTATGGAGGTACAGATTGATGTGCAGACCATTTGAAATCTTTTTTTGTGTGATTGTATCCATGTTTTAGTGTCTGGAATGGATAGTGGGTTTGTTATGAAACGAGAAAGATGGTATAGTGGTGGAGTTGTTTTTTAAGAGTTTTATGATGTTTATGTTTTTTTTTTTTTTTTTAATATTATTGGGTCAGACAGTCATATCAAGGTGCTACCCTTCGTATGACACTTTTAAACATGATTGGATGTTCTTAAAGTGTTTGGTCATCATAAAATTGTAATTTTAAATATTGAATGATTCCGTAGAAAACATTCTATAGATAAGAATTACGCTACTTATTGTCAATATTATTGGGATTAGAATTTCTGCTTTTTTTCCGGTTGATTATGAGGGTGTTATTTATGACCACGTTACTTCGTGGTATGACCAAGAATGAGTCAGTTTGGTTTGTGAGCCCCTCCTATCTTTCTAATAGAACTCAAGACTCTTGGTGATTTTGAAGGATGTTTTTTTTTTTTTACCTATTCAAGGGTTGCGCCTTGAGACGGTTTTCCGTTAGGAGGCGAGTGGGAATCGAACATCGTGTCTGGTAGGTTGCCTGTTCTATATAATTGATACAATTTATATAATCACCGACGGGCAGAGCTATATTTCCAGACCTGTTTTTTTTATGCTAACGAGTCGTATGGGGTTCGAACTCGGAACTGGCAGGTTACACTGTCTATGGCTTTGACCAGCAGGGCTGAGCGTCCAGTTCTCGGATTGATTTTGAAGGATGTTACAATGACGTCGAGGATCGAACCCACGTCTATTCGAGGAGAAATGGAAAATTACGCCCAAAGGGGGGCTCGAACCCCCGACCACAAGGTTAAAAGCCTTGCGCTCTACCGACTGAGCTATCTGGGCAATATTGGATGGGAAAAAAGAAAAATAAGAAAAATTTATTTGTAATTTTTCGTGCCACTTTCAAATGTTAACACCCGTATCAAATATCATTATTTGTAATTAACATCAAAAATCACCAACCACACGACACATTATTTCTCATTTGTGTACAGATTACAAACAACTATCACTTTTTATTTCTAAAAAAAATAAAAAAAAAAATAATAATAAATAATTAAAAAATATCGACCAAATGAAAAAAAACGCAGTTTTTTTTCATTTTCGTTGTGCCACTTTCAAATGTTAACACCCGTATCAAATATCATTATTTGTAATTAACATCAAAAATCACCAACCACACGACACATTATTTCTCATTTGTGTACAGATTACAAACAACTATCAACAATTCATTTTTTCAAATTCATTTTGATACTCTTTTTTTTTTAGAATAAAGGAAATTTTGCAAAAAAAATCCGGCTTTTAAAAAAAAAAAAAAAAAAAAAAAAAAAATGAAAAAAATTAAAAAAAAAAATGAAAAATAATTAAAAAAAAATAATCAAATTAAAATATCAAACTAAAAATATCAAAAAAAAATATCAACCCCAAAGTATCAATTCAAAAAGGTGCTGGTTTGAATGTTAACACAAGTATCAAATATCACTGTTTGTAATTAACACCAAATGTTACCAGCCAGATAAAGACACATTATTTCCCCTTTGTGCCACACACTCAAAACATTAATTTTATACATTAATTGAGCCTGTAAAAAAAAAAAAAAAACAATAAACACGAGTTCTATTCTCGAGGAGAGACAGCCTAAAAAACTGTGATATTCAATTTAAAAAAAAAAAAAAAAAAAAAAAAAAAAAAAAAAAAAAATTATTTGTAATTTTTTATCGCACAGAAACAAAAATAATTTTTCATTTTCTATCTTATAGAAAGGTTCAAAAAAGATAACCACATACAATAGAGCCTTTCTAAAAGAATTCTCATTAATTTGAATATTTTTATAAGGAAAATGTGGAAAATGGTTGTCAAAACTTTTTTTTTTTTTTTTTTACCAATTAATTAGCTTCATATTATAATCTTATTTATAATATGAATAGATAATTTTATTGAATTCTTTTTTTTTTTTTCATTAACGTGCTATTAACCAATTATCATATCATCACCATTTGCTGAAGTACTATTATTATTTAATTGTTTCATGATAAAAGATGATAAATCGAATAGTTGAAGAAACTCTTCAGAGCCATCTATGAGATTTCTATCTACGTTACCAATTTTCATGGTGATATGAGATTTTTGAGATTGATTTAAATCTTTAGTTGTTAAAACATAATCAAAGAGTTGAGAGATAACTTGAGAAACTGGGTAGCCTTGAGAAATGATTGATTGTACCATTGCTTGTAATCTATCGAAAGAGTTCTTTTTACAACAATCTATCAACTGTTTGATGAGTTGTGGTGGTAGAGATCCAGCTATATTGTAGATGGTGTTATCAGTGATCTTATTACCAAAGAAACGAAAAGCCGATTGAAGATAGGTGATAGCTTTACGCATATCACCATCTGAAACGGTTTGGATCGCTTGATAAACGGATTCCTCGCATTTTATACCCTCTTGTAGACTAATAAATTTTAAACGTTCTATTGTTGCATCGGTATCCAATGGTTTAAAACGAAATTTAGCGCATCTCGATGCCAATGGATCGATAATACGTGAGATATAATTACAAAGTAAACAGAAACGTGTGGTTTTAGAGGTGGTTTCAATGGTTCTACGTAATGCCGCTTGGGCATCTGCTGTCATACTATCAGCCTCATCCAATATAATCAATTTAAAGGTTGCACCTGGATTATTGCCTGTACCAGAAGTAGTTTTATTCACTGTATATCCTGCAAAATTTTTAATCTTTGTACGTACTACCTCTATACCTCTCTCATCTGATGCATTCAATTCTAATACTCTTTGTTTAATTAATTCTGGTCCATATATATCCATTGCAATTGCTAAAATTGTTGATGTTTTACCTGTACCTGGTGGTCCATAAAATAATAAATGTGGTAACTTTTCATATTGAAAAAAGGAATATCAAATAATTATATAATAATAATAAATTAATAATAAAATAATAATAATAATAATAATAATAATAATAATAATAATAATAATAATAATAATAATAATAATAATAATAATAATAATAATAATAATAATAATAATAATAATAATAATAATAATAATAATAATAATAATAATAATAATAATAATAATAATAATAATAATAATAATAATAATAATAATAATAATAATAATAATAATATATTAATTTAAAATGAATTATAATTTTATTAAAAATAAAAAATTATTGATAGTTTTTTTTTTACATTTCCTGTATTTAATGATTTCTTTAATGCTGAAATAACATCTTCTTGATATGAAACATCATCAACTGTTTTTGGTCTATATTTTGCTACCCATGGTTCTGTATCTTTTTTTTGTAATTTTGACATTTTTTTAAATTTATTTATATATTTATGTATGAGTGAGCAAGTGTGTGAAATGAATTATTTGTGCACGTTTATATGAAAAAAAAAAAAAAAATGAAAATTTTTTTTTAAAATTTTTGGAGGGGAAATTAGATTTCATTTTTTTTTTTTAATTTTATTTTTTTTTTTTATTTCTTCATATATTTATTTCATTCTTTTTTTTTATTTTTTATTTTTTTATAATAATAACGATACTAATAATAAGCTTATAAATAAAATTGAATTAATAGCTATTATTGAAGCAATAGAGTCATCATCATTTTCTTCCTCCCATTGAGAGTCAGGAATTGGAGTTGGAGGTTCATGAATTGCTTGAACGGTGATTTCATCAACATACATTGATGGTTGATTTGTATCAGATTTTAACCAAAATCCATCATATTCCTCATCCTTTGGTAGTTGAGTTAAATCCAAAACCACTTTAACCCATTCAGTCTTTGGAACTACATTACCACCCAACAATTGACTTAGTTTATAGGTGTGAATGATTGTATTTGTACCATCTGGATTTAACTTTAATAGATCCATATCCATATCTTGACCACCAATACTACCACCGTTTGCATAGAAATCGACAGATTTATGAATCTTTGGTTTAATACAACTCCAACACATGAAATGAAGTGATTTAGTTGATGCTGGTAACCATTCGATAGAATATTTACCCGAGTAAACTTGAGTTGTACTATTAATTACACGAGTAGCCGAGCTCCAATCATCGGCCCAATGGGTGAGTTTATCATTATAGATTTCAAATGTATCGGTGAAATATGGAGTGACACCACTAGCTAAATCAGAGAGATGTCTTTTTAAGCCTATACCAAAATTACTTGGACTACCTTTATAGTCTTGAATCAATGATGGAATACCACATGCTCCTGTTAACCAAGACCAAGCTAAATAGTGAATATCATTGCTATCACAATAGCTAATGAAATCAGAGAGGAAATCATGAAGACAATCTTTTTGACCGGTTTCAGTTGCAACCATTGGATAGAGAGAATAGACTGGTTTTAAGTAAGTGTCCCAACAACCTCTGGATCTACAATAGTTGAAATCGTAACTATGAAGTGCAACACCCATTTGCTTTGCAGGATCAACAGGTTGATAATCTAAAAACATAGTGAATGATGTTGCATATTGAATACCACTCAAGAGGATGATATTGGTTGCACCAGTAGAACGAATTGCATCAATCATCTGTTGCATACCCGATGCTTCATAGCCTAAAGTACCACAGTCAGTTCCATTCTTCCAACATTGCCATGCGTCTGGATTAGCCCAACTGTTACCATATGGATAAGGTTCATTGTAGAGATCGAATAAAACACGTGAATTATCTTTGAAGGTTTTGGCAACATCTTCCCAAAACAATAAACTATTGCCATTGTTTGGCATTGGAATTTGTTGTGTTGCCAATTTACCATTCTCTGAGGCCCAATGTAAATCTATTATCACTGCCATATTACTATCGGTATATTGTTTTACATAATCTTCAATTGCTTTTCTATAAGATGCTCCAAAGTATTCGGTCTCTGGTGCGTGTACTCCCAACCAACAATCCTCATTCAATGGTACACGTACTGCATTCATTTTCCACTTTCTCATTTCATCCACTTGTGCTTGATCAAATGGCCCATCAAATATTTTAGCATATTGAACACAACAATACTCTGTACCTGGACGATTGGCTCCTCTCAACATAACTAATTCTCCATTTTCATTCAATATATTTCTACCAAAAACATGTAACCCTTTGGTTGATGTCTCTCCACCACTTAATACTGTTTTTAATAATATTGAAAATAATATTAATGATTTTAATATTTTCATTTCATCTAAATAAATAAAAATAATTCTATTCATTATAAAAAAAAAAAAAAAAAAAAAAAAAAAAAAAAAAAAAAAAAATTATAATAATAATTATAATAAAGTAATAATTAGTTAATATTTATATTTTTTTATTTTAAAATTTATTTTTAATAAAATGAAAAAGTTTACCTTTTATGTTTTTTTTTTTTTTTTAATAATTTTTTTTTTTTTCACTATTTTTAATGTAATGTTATAATATAGTATTTTTATAAATATAAGGTTTTGAGTTTAATTATAAAAATAGTTTTTTTTTTTTTTTATTTTTTTTAAATAATATTAAATTAATAATATTAATTCCTTTATTTTTTTTTTATTTTTTTTATTTTGAATTTATTTTTATTATATTTATTTATTTTTTGTATTTTTATAATTTGATTATTTCTTATACTGTTTATAAAAAAAAAAAAAAAAAAAAAATTTATAAAAAAAAAAAAAAAAAAAAAAAATAATTTAATAATAAAAAATAAATACAAATTAACAATTGTGTGTAATGATGAATTGATTAAGTGTGAGTGGGAATGTGGGTATATAAAATTTATATATACACAAAAAAAATAAAAATAAAAAAAAAACAACCAAAAAAGAAAATTTGTTATTAATAAATTGATAGAACAGATTCGTTCTAAATGATAGGCATTAGAATAATACCATGCAAAATCGATATCACACCATAGTGAAAATTTGTGGTTTTCATTTGATAAAAATCAATGGTTGGGGGGTGTGTGGGTGTATAAAAACAAAAAAAAATAAAAAAATAAAAAAAAAATTATATTAAATTTGGTCAATATAATAATGACCTTGAATGATTGGGGGAGGTTTAAATAATAAAATATTCTTTCTCTCACTCAAAAAAATAACTTTTTTTAAAAATAGATTAAAATCAGTGTCATAAATTCAAGCACATCATAGTTTATATGTAATAATTTTTTTTATTTAATATATGGTGGGTTAGAGCAACAAAAAAAAATGGAAAGGTTACATTTCCCATTTTTATATTTTTATAATATATGATGAATAATTGTTATTGTTGTTGTTGTTGTTGTTGTTGTTGTTGTTGTAGTTGTTGTTTATTGTTATAAATTATAAATATATTGGATGATTTATTATAATTATATTGATGATAGTAATTATTTTATTATTATTTCATTTTTTTGTTAAAAACAATGGAATCTATTATCAAATATATACATTATTTATTTCATTTATTCAATAGTTATTATTTTTTATTTTATTTCTCCTTAAGGAAAATAAAAATAATAAACAATTAAGATTAAAGTAGTTTTTTTTTTTTTTTTTTTTAGTTATGAAATTCTATTTTTTTATGATTTTAAAAATTAAATAGAAAAAACCTATAAAATAAAACTTTTTTGTAATTATTTTTATTAATTGTTTATACCTACTTTTGAAAATTCTTTTTTCATAAACTTTTTTTCTTGATTATTTCAATAAAAAAAAAAATAAAAAAAAAAATTTCCCATAAATTTTATTAACATTTTTTATAATATTAAAAAACAAGTCAACTAATTGTAAACATTAGTAATTTTTAATAACTCTAGAATTTCTCGCAATCACAAAATTTGTGCATGGATTAATTCTTACTTCGAATGAATAATTCTCCTCATCAACCCAAATTTTTGTTTTTTGAGGGTTGATTTCTGTTTTTATATTTATCAAGTGGTGAAATAAATACATATTGCCCTCAAAATTCAATCCCCATTTAATTTTAAAGAAAAAAAAAAAAAACCAAATAAATTGAAATTCATAATAATCATTCATTACAATCACAAATCAATAAAATTGAATAAATTAAAAAAAAAATTTTCAATTTTTAATTTTTTTTTTTCACTTTGAACTTAAATTATTGAGCAAACTTAAATCTTGTTTGTTAATAAATCTAATTTTTTTTATTTTTTTTTTATTTTTTTTTTATTAATTTTTTTTTTTTTATTTTTTTTTTTATTAATTTTTTTTTTTTTTTTTTTTTTTTTAAAAATCAAAAATAATTAATTGTTATAATTTAAAAAAAAAACACATAAAAAAAAAAAAAAATGTTTGCAATTGCGTTATTAGTAGGAGCATTTTGTTTGACCCAATTTATTAGAAGAGTATTTGTAACAAAAGAGGATTTAGAGGATGTTGATACTCTTCATCAAAAATTAAATAATGAAATTGATAAACTAAAAAAAGAGAAAAAAACCAATTTAATTAAAGAAACTATTGATGATTTTAATTCTCAAATATTTCAATTATGGTAAATTTAATTAAAATATATAAAATAAAATTTGATATAAACACCTTTTTATTTAATATTTATTATAATTATTGTTTTATTATTTGTTTTTTTATTTTTTTTTTTTTAAAAAAATATAAAATAAATAAAATATATGAAATAGTAATATCGATAAAAATAAATATACAATTGATCTTCATGGATTATATCCAGAAAATGCTATTAAAGAATTAACAAAAAGAATAAATCAATTGATTGCAGAAAAGTACAAAGGAAGATTAACAGTCATCACAGGTAGAGGTCTCCATAGTGTTGGCGAACCTAAAATAAAACCAAAAGTAAAATTATTATTTGAAAAAAATGGTTTAAAACATGAAGAGGTCTCAAGAGGTGGAGCATTTTATGTTTCCTTAAAAAGTCGAAATATATTAATAGAATTATAGAAATGATCAATTAACCAATAATTTTATAAATAAATAAATTGTAATATAAATAAAATAAAAAAAGTATTAAAATGAATTCAAATGGTTTATTAATCTTTTTTTGATTTTGAAGAAGAAGATGATGAAATGAATAATGGTTTAATAGTTAACCAATTACTTTCCCATGTATCAGTTTCTCTATCCTTTGATAAATTCTTTCTCATTCCCTCTAAAACTAAATTACCATTAATGTTACCATTATTGAGGGTGTTTTGATTTAAAGGATGAGTGAATAATTGATTTAGTAATTGATGTAATTGATCGGAATCTTTGAAAAGGAAACCATTGTGATCAACTTTGACCAACTCTTGAATACATTTGAAATCGATTGCTAAAACTGGTAGGCAACAACCAAACATATCTACTACTTTCATTGGTAAATCAATACCACTACTACTATTATGAAGAGAAACACCTAAATCACAACATGCCAATAGCTTTGGATAATCCTCAGAGTCTAACCAAACTGTAATTATTCTTGATTTCTTTAAGAGTAATGAATTGATTTTCTCTTGATAATATTCTTTTTGTGGTCCTTTACCTGTAATAATAAATAACAAATTCTCTGCTAAAACTTCTTCATCTTGTTCACCTCTATCCTCTCCTCCATTGTTGATTTTATTCTTTCTAACAACATGTTCAATATCATATTTTACAATTGCATCTAATAATATTGAAAAATCTTCATCTTGAGTCCAACTTGTAGAAGAGATTATAATTGAGGTTTGTTGTTTTGGAATTTTAATTGATTTCTTTGAAATTGCTGATTCAATATAAACTTTATCCTCTCCTTTAATTGAGTATTTAGTTATAAATGTTTTTAAAAATTCTTCTTGTTCTCTATCTGTTAAACGTTTAAAAATTGGTGATGCTTTATCATGGAATACAAATGTTTTTCCTCTTTAAAACAAAATAAATAAATTAATAAATAATAAAAATTTAATATTAACAATACTACTACTTACTTTAAATTCCAGTCTCTTACTAATTGAATTTTCATTTCATTTGTAACGAATAAATGAGCGTATGCATTTTTAGCAAAATAACGTTCAATGAATTTTGCTAAACGAATGATTGGATGATTATCAGATTTATGAAGTGATAGTTTTAAAAGAGTATAACCTAAATTATGCCAATCGATCACTAAATTAACACCTCTAAGCCAACAAACAATTTGCATTACAAATATTGTTGGAATTGCGGGTGGTGATTGAACTAATATCGTATTCAATGGCGATGGAACTTTGATTAATAGTACATACATCAATTGAATGATTTGAAAGAGTACTTTACACACTGCCAACACCGGCCATATTAACATTGAAATAAATGGTATCTTTTTAAATGAATTTGACATTGATAATGGAAATGGTTTTAATGGTTCGATATCTATAGAATCATTGTTAACTATTTGTGGATGTGGTTCACTCTCCCTATAACCAATTAATGTTACTTTGGTATTCTCTAATTTCGATAATGACATTGAATGATATTGCATTCTTGGTGATCTACCGATATCACCTAGTACTACAACTGCAACTCTATTCATATTTCTTTTTATTTTTTATAATATATTTATATTATATATTTATATTATATATTATTATAAAAATATTTTTATATTATTATAAAAATATTTTTATATGATATAAAAATAATTAATTTTTTAAAAAGGGTTTTTTTTTTTTTTTATTTTAAATTAAAAATTTGATGTGCTATTTTGGCTCTTTTTTTTTTTTCTTTTTAATTAAATTTAATTTTTTTTTTTTTTTTTTTTTTTCAAAATTTTTTTACTTTATTTGAATTTGTTTTTTTCATTTTTTAATTTCTTTTATTTTCAACATTAGGATTTTATAAATTATTCATTATTAGAAAAAGAAACATTATTCATAATATTCAAAAAGAAATGTATAGTTTCGTATCTACTGTTCAAAAACCAACATCTGTTACACATTCTGTAACTGGTAATTTCACAGGTCCAAATGATAAAAATCTTATAATTAGGTAATTAGGAGTGGTCTTTTTTTTTTTCTCTTTTTTTTTTTTTTTTTTTTTATTTTCATTGTATTTTTTTTATTATTTAATTTCCATAACTTACAATCAAATTATTATGGATAACATGAATAATTGAATATTTATAATAGTAAATGTACAAAAATTGAAATATTTTTAATGGATCAAGATGGACTTAAACCCATGTTTGATGTTAATATTTATGGTAGAATATCAGTGTTGAAATTATTTTCAGTTGCAGGTAGTAAACAGGATTATTTATTTATATCAACAGAGAGTTTTAAATTTTGTATATTGGCATATGATTATGAAAAGAAGGAGATTGTTACTAAAGCTTCTGGTAATGCAGAGGATACAATTGGTAGACCAACTGAGGCTGGTCAATTGGGTATTATAGATCCTGATGGTAGAATAGTTGCCTTACATCTTTATGAAGGTTTATTAAAATTAATTACATTGGATAATTCAACTATTAATAATAATAATAATAATATTAATACACCAAACAAAGGTATAAATAATAATTCACCAATTCAAAAGAATGCAAATAATGTTAGATTAGAGGAATTACAAGTATTGGATATGACATTTTTATATGGTTGTAAAGTACCAACTATAGCGGTACTTTTTAAGGATACCAAAGATGAGAAACATATTTCAACTTATGAGATATCAGCAAAAGATACAGAATTAGTTGTAGGACCATGGTCACAATCGAATGTTGGAGTTTATAGTTCATTATTAGTACCTGTACCATTAGGCGGTGTTTTGGTAGTCGCTGACAATGGCATAACCTATCTCAATGGAAAGACCACTAGATCTGTATCTATACCCTATACAAAGTTTTTAGCATTCGATAGGGTTGACAAGGATGGATCTCGTTTCCTCTTTGGTGACCATTTCGGTAGATTATCAGTATTGGTATTGATTCATCAACAACAGAAAGTTATGGAATTGAAATTTGAACAATTGGGTCGTATCTCTATTCCTTCATCAATTAGTTATTTAGATTCTGGTGTGGTTTATGTTGGTTCAAGTTCTGGTGACTCTCAATTGATTAAATTGAACACAGAAAAAGATTCAATCACAGACTCATACATTAGCTATTTAGAGACATTTACAAACATTGGTCCAATCGTTGATTTCTGTGTTGTTGATGCTGAAAAACAAGGTCAAGCTCAAATCGTGACGTGTTCAGGTACCTATAGAGATGGTTCATTACGTATCATTAGAAATGGTATTGGTATTGCTGAACAAGCTTCAATCGAATTAGAAGGTATAAAAGGTATTTTCCCAATTGGTAGTGGTAGTAGTAATGATAGTAAAGATAAATATTTAATTACATCATTTATTGAGTGTACAAAGGTATTATCATTTCAAGGTGAAGAAATTGAAGAGACAGAGTTTCAAGGATTAGATTCCGATTGTTCAACTCTTTATTGTGGAACCGTAGATAAATTGAATCTTTTGATTCAAATTACCAATGTTTCCATCAATTTAATCGATTCACATACATTTCAAAGGGTATCACAATGGAATGTTGAAAATGGCCGTAGAATTAATTTGGTCTCAACTAATCAAGATCAAATCGTATTATCAATCGATAAATCATTGTTGTACTTTCAAATTAACGCATCAAATAAATCGATTCAATTGGTAAAGGAGATACAATTACCTCATGAAATCTCTTGTATCGATATTTCACCATTCGATTCATTTATGGACTCTAAATCTCAATTGGTTTCAGTTGGTCTTTGGAATGATATTACCCTACGTATCTTTAAACTACCAAATTTAGAAGAAGTTTGGAAAGAACCTTTGGGTGGTGAAATTTTACCAAGATCAATACTAATGATTTCATTTGATTCCATAGATTACATTTTCTGTTCGTTAGGTGATGGTCATTTATTTAAATTTCAATTCGATTTCTCTAGTTTTAAATTATTTGATAAAAGAAAATTAACTTTAGGTACTCAACCAATAATTTTAAAAAAGTAAGTAATATAATAAAATAACAATAACAATAATTTTTAATTCATTTGAAATAAAATTCTAACATATCTCATCCTATTTTTTTTAAAGATTTAAATTAAAAAATACAATTAATATATTTGCAATATCAGATAGACCAACAGTAATTTATAGTCATAATAAGAAATTATTTTATTCAGTAGTAAATTTAAAGGATGTTACAAATGTAACCTCATTCAATTCCGATGGATTCCCAAATTCAATGGCAATTGCTACTACCAATTCATTAACTATTGGCACCATTGATGAAATTCAAAAACTTCATATTAAAACTATACCATTGACTGAGGAGATGGGTAGAAGAATTGTACATTTAGAAGAGCATTCATGCTATGCCGTCATAACGGTAAAGAATAACGAAGGTATTACTGGCGGTGGAGCACAAGATTTATTTGAAGAGGATGAGGAAGTTTCATTTATTCGTATTTACAACGATCAAACATTTGAATTGATCTCTTCATATAAATTAGGACCATATGAAATGGGTTGGTCACTTACACAATGTAAATTTGCTGGTGATGATGTAAATACTTATTTAGCCGTTGGTACTTCAATCAATGCACCAGATAAACCAACAAGTGGTAGAGTTTTATTGTTTAGTTTATCTTCAAATGATCAAAATGTTACCATTAATAATAATAATAATAATAATAATAAGAATAACAGTTTAAATAATTCAGGTAAACTAATATTATTGGAAGAGTTAAATTTTAGATCTAGTGTTTATTTTTTATTATCTTTTAATGGTAGATTAATTGCAGCTGTTCATAAAAGATTATTTTCAATAAGATATAGCCATTCAAAGGAAAAGAATTGTAAAGTTATCTCTAGTGAAAGTGTACATAAAGGTCATACTATGATATTGAAATTAGCAAGTAGAGGTCATTTCATACTCGTTGGTGATATGATGAAATCAGTGTCACTATTGGTCGAACAATCCGATGGTTCTTTGGAACAAATTGCAAGAAATCCACAACCAATTTGGATTAGATCAATCGCAATGATAAATGATGACTATTTCATTGGTGCGGAGGCTAGCAATAATTTCGTTGTCGTTAAAAAGAATAATGATTCAACTAATGAACTCGAGAGAGAATTATTGGATAGTGTTGGCCATTATCACATTGGTGAATCAATCAATTTTATGAGACATGGTTCATTAGTTCGTTTACCAGATTCTGACCAACCAATTATTCCTACCATTCTCTATGCCTCAGTTAATGGTTCAATTGGTGTAATCGCCTCAATCTCTGAAGATGATTTCATCTTTTTCTCAAAGTTACAAAAAGGTTTAAATCAAGTCGTACGTGGTGTCGGTGGTTTCAGTCATGATACTTGGAGAGCTTTCTCAAATGATCATCATACCGTTGACTCTAAAAATTTCATCGATGGTGACCTAATTGAAACTTTCTTAGATCTCAAATATGAAAGTCAATTAAAAGCTGTTGCTGATTTAGGAATTACTCCTGATGATGCATTTAGAAGAATTGAATCTTTAATGCAATATATTCGTTAAAAAAAAAGTATTAAAAAAAAAAATTTAAAAAAAAATAATAAAAAAATAAAAAAATTGATAATATAAAAGTATGAGAATAATTATGAAAAAAAAAAAAAAAAAAAAAATTAAAATAAAAAGATAATTATAAAACTATTTAGAAAAAATTATTATTGTCAATTTCTACTTACTTTTTTGGGAATTTCAATATCGAATTAAAAAAAACAACTACCACCACATATTTTCACAATAATTTTTTATGTTTTACAAATTTAGTAAAATTTCAAAACACAATTGTACAAAAAAAAAAAAAAAAAAAAAATAAAATAAAAAATTTTAAAAGCTAGGGAAAAATTAGTACAAAAAAGGAAGTGTTACCACTTTAAAAGATTTATTGAATTTTAATTAAAATTTTTTTTTTTTTTTTTTTTTTTTTTTGGATTTAGTATAAATATAAGAATTTTTTTTTTTTTATTTAAGTATAATTTAAAATTTAAATAAATATCCAAAATGCATAAAACATCAGTTATCTTTTTAATTTCTCCAGCAACTGAAGAAACCAACATTCAAGATGTTGAAAAGAATATCAAAAACATTAAAATGGACGGTTTGACCTGGGGTGAATTCAGAAAGGAACCATTAACTGGAAAATTATCACGTCTCAGAGCTTTAGCAGTTGTTGATAACAAGACATCTGTTGATGATCTTGAGGAAAAGATCAACAATATGGATTTAGTTCAAGTAAGTAAAAATAAAATTTTTTTTAATTTCAATTTTAATAAATACTAACAATTTTTCTTTATTTTCATTTACAGAGTGTTGATATTGAAGCAATGTCTGAAATTTAAGCAAACTTCAAATTATCCTCTATCCAATTCAAATTAAACAAATAAAGTTTATTCAATTGAAAAAAAAAATGTTTTAGTGGTTTTTTTATTTGTAAATTATTAGAGAGTGAGTTTTTTTTTCCTATTAAATGTTGTTTGAATTTTTTATTTGAATTTCAAATTTTAATTTTATATTGCAACATAAAATTAAAATTTGTTTTTCATAATATTTCTTTTTTTTTTATCTTTATAAAAAATTTATTAAAATATTTCAATTAATGATAATAGTTTTTGGGCACCAATTTTATATTAAATCCCTAGTATTTTTTTTTGATGATGAATAAAATCACAAATTTGATTTTATTAATTATTTTTTTTTATTATTTTTTTCATAAAAAAAAATTTTAATAAATAAATAAATAAATAAATAAATAAAATAAATAAATAAAGGAAGGAAATTGAAAATTTTCAAATTGAGACAAAATTATTTAAGAATAGAATGCTCTTGCAGTGATTGATCTGTGTTGATTTTCAGTACGATTCAAAAGATCAATACCATTGGTTGGTTTCATTTTAACATCTTGACTTGGAGTAGTTGGGTGAGAAATTTGTGGTTTTTTGTTTTGTCTCTTCTTTTTAACAATTAAAACAGTTGCTGCTGTGGCTCCAATAAGGGCTACACTTCCACCTACAGCAATACCAACAATAGCTCCAGTGGATAATGTTGCAGCAGCTACTCCTTCACTAATTGCTAATGATGCATCAGCACCAGCATAAATATTACTAAACTCTGATGCTGTCAAATCTGAATATTGATTTATCTCAACTATTTTTTATTTTATTTAAAAAAAAATAAATATATAAATAATAATTAATAATTAATAAATTTTTTATTAAAAAAAATATATATATATATATAATTACATTTTGGAACATCTTGACCTGGGAATGATTGTACAACAGATGGTTCAGCATCCAAAAGGGTTCTTAAATTGGATACTGGTGTTTCAGTGACAGTATAGAGAACATCTGGAACATTTAGATTTGCATTTAAATTTGCAATTTCCAATAAATTTGCCTATTTTGAAATAGTTTATATAAAAAAAAATCGTTAATAAAAAAAATATTAAAATAATTTTTTTTTTTCCTAAAATAAAACTTACTTTCCAAGATTGGAATTTTGTTTGCATATCACCATCAGTGTAAAAAATTCCATAATTATCCATCCAATTTACAAATTGTTGAAAAAGAATAGAATCACTTGGAACACCTTGACAATTAATTAATTGAGTGATGCATCCCAATATTAACAAACCTAAAACTATAATTTTCATTATTTTTTTTTTTATTTTTTTTTTTATTTTAATTTATTTTATATCTTTGATTATTTTTAATTAGTTTATACAAAGAAATTTTTAAAAATAAAAAAAAAAATAAAAAACAATTGTGGTTTAATTTGATTTTACAATAACTTATTTTTTTTTTATTTTTTTTTCAAAATTGAAAAAAAAAAAAAATAATAATTATTTTTTTTTATAAAAAAATTTTAGATATTTTTAATTGATCAGTTTTAGAAAAAAAAATTTTTATTTTTATTTTTAATTTTTAATTTATTTTTTTTACAAAAACTGTTTTTTTTTTTTTTTTTTTTTTTTTTTTTTTAATTTTGTTGAAAATGGCTAAATTTGCAACTTGAACGAAAACTGAAATCGTTAATTAATTAAAAAATTAACACAATCCCAATCAAGATTCCATTAGGATCACTTCAAAAATCATATGATATTTTGACAAAAAACCATTTTTTTTCATTCAAAGTATTGGAACCCATTCTTTCTTTTAAAAACATACCAATCATTCACTTTTTTTTTTTTTTTTCAAATTCAGAAGATTTTTTTTGAAAATAAACCGATTTGAAAATTATTTTTTTTTGAATAAAAAGATCTCTTTTGGTTTATGATTAATTAAAAAAAAGTTAAAAAAATTTTATTTTTTTATTTTTATTTTTTTATTTTTATTTTTTTTTTTTTTATTGCAAAAAAAAAAATCAATTCTCAAAAAAAAATTTTATTTATTTCTCTTTTTTAAAATTTAAAAATAATATTATTTTAAAATCTTAAATAAAAATGAAATTAATTATAGTATTGTTATGTTTAATTTCAACACTTTTTGTTGCAAATGGTCAACTATCAGAACAAGAACAAAAAATCCTTGTTGAATACCACAATAAATGGAGAGCTACTCCAATTGGCCCCACACCTGCAACAACCATTCCAGCATTAAAATGGAATGCAACTATTGCATCTGCTCTCCAAACAAGTTTGAATAAATGTGATGGTAAATTTAGCACAATGTCACAATATGGAACAAATAGTGAATGGCAAAGTTGGTGGACTCCAAACACTTATTTCAATTTAAATGGAACTCTCAATAATATTCAAGCTGGTGCTGCTTTTTATGACTGGAACGCTAAAGGTTGTAATAGTTCTTCAAATTATAATTGTCAATTATGGACTTTTGTAAGTTTTTAAATTTCTTTATTTTTTTTTTATTTTCTTTTTCTTAACCCTAACATTTTTTTTTTTTTTTATAGGCTGTTTGGAGTAAAAGTACCTCATATGGTTGTGCAAAAACAATTTGTCCAGATAAATCCGAAGTATCATGTTCATATTACCCAGCAGGTGGATATAGTGGTGTCCTTCCATATACCCCAAAAACAACAACTCCAGCTCCAACAACTCCAGCTCCAACTACACCTAAACCAACTACACCTGCTCCAACTACACCTAAACCAACAACACCTGCTCCAACTACACCTAAACCAACAACACCTGCTCCAACTACACCTAAACCAACTACACCTGCTCCAACTACACCTAAACCAACTACACCTGCTCCAACAACTGCTCCTCCAGCATCAACTCTTTCAGTAGATTGGACTTCATACCAAACTCCAATCAGAGACCAAGGACAAGTATGTTTTTATCTTTTCTTTTTTTTTTTTTATAAAATAATTGAATATACAGGCAGATTAGTTTTCTAACTTTTTTGTTTTATTAATTAAAATAGTGTGGTTCTTGTTGGGCATTCGCAAGTAGTGCAGCACTTGAATCTCGTTACCTTATTAAATATGGTACTTCTCAAAAATCAACACTTCAATTATCAAACCAAAACGCAGTAAACTGTATTGCTAATGGTTGTAATGGTGGCTGGTCAGGTAATTATTTCAGTTTCTTTAAAACTCCAGGTGTTGCCTATGAAAAAGATGACCCATACAAAGCTGTCACTGGTACTACATGTATTACTACAAGCTCGGTTGCAAGATTCAAGTACACTAACTATGGCTACACTGACAAAACAAAAGCTGCTTTGCTCTCTGAACTCAAGAAAGGTCCTGTTACTATCGCAGTATATGTTGATTCGGCCTTCCAAAGTTATAAAAGTGGTATCTATAACTCTGCAACTGTATACACTGGTATTAATCATCTTGTTTTACTTGTTGGCTATGACCAAGTAAATGATGCATATAAGATCAAAAATAGTTGGGGTACTTGGTGGGGCGAAAGTGGTTTCATGCGTATTACTGCTAAAAATGATAACCTTGCTATTCTTGCTTATAATTCTTATTATCCAACCTTTTAAAAGAAAAAAAATCTATTAATTTATTTATTTATTTATTTATTAAATTTTCAATCTATTTATTTATTTATTTATTTATTTAATTATTTGAAAATTACCTTTTCAAATAAACATTAATCTAATTGATTTATTAATTAATTAGCATTCACAAAAATTTAATCGTTAAATAATTATTATTATTATTATTATTATTATTATTATTATTATTATTATTATTATTATTATTATTATTATTATTATTATTATTATTATTATTATTATTATTATTATTATTATTATTATTATTATTATTATTATTATTATTATTATTATTATTATTATTATTATTATTTTTTTTTTAAAAAAAATATAATGAAAATAATTAAAAAAAAATTAAAATTAATTTCAATCGATATTTTATTTATTAATATATTTTTTTGAAATATTTTTAAATAAAAAATAATAATTAAAAATTGAAAAATATGAAATATAATTATTTATGAAATATTTCTATATTTTATAAATCCAAATACAGAATATTACAATAACCGAAAATAACCTTTATTCCAAATGGAGAATAATCTTATTGTTTTCTTAGAATAAAAAAATTTAGTATGAATACAAATAAAATTCATTTTTGTTTAGTATCAAAGTATAGAAAATCATTGAAGAGTGTTGACAGTTTTTTTTATATTTTTTTGGGGGGTGAATGGATTTTTTATAATTACAATAAAAATTAGTCGCCCCCTACTTTCTATATATTTTTTTAATAACCTTATCCAATTGGATATGTTCGAATCATGTTTTTATTTTTATTAATTATTTTTTTTTTTTTTAATTAATGTATAAAATTAATGTTTTGAGTGTGTGGCACAAAGGGGAAATAATGTGTCTTTATGTGGCTGGTGAAATTTGGTGTTAATTACAAACAAAGATATTTGATACTTGTGTTAACATTTAAACGATGTTTTTTTTAAATTAAAAAAATATTTTTTTTATTTTTTTTTTTTTTTAGATTTTGAAAAAGTTGGTAATTATTTATTTTTTGTCTCAATGTCAAACAAATAGAAATAGAGGTAGAGGAAGATGAAAGATTTCTAAAAAATTCATTAAAAAGAATTAAAATAATAATAATAGTTTATAGTTCTTTCATTTGGCAACTGAGTACACAGAACATATGTAAAATTTTTTGATTTCCATCACTTCACTACAAGATTTCATACATTCCACCAACCACTCTCTCAATTTTTTTTGAAATAAATTTTTGCAGCTCCTCATGAATATTTTTTTTTTTCATTTCATTTTTTTTTAAAACTATACAAATAATAACAATATATATATATATAATATAATAACTATATAGATTATATTTTACATGGTTCTTTAGTTAATTTTAAAATACATTTATATATTAATGTATATATACAACTTGTAGATTGACCTATTTTAAAATAAACAATATTGTATATAAATTTTAAAATAGGTCAATCTATAAGTTATATACATCAATATAAATGTATTTCTTTTTTTTTTTAAAAAATTTCTTACTTAATTTTTGATATATATTTTATTTCTTCATATATAGATGACCATCTGTATCACATAATGGTTGCAGGCCAATATGATCTTTTTTTTAATGATGCTATAAAAACCACCTAAGGTTTAGTCCAAGGTTAGAATCAAAAGGTCTGAAGAGAAGGTTTGATTAGAACAGATAATTTTTTTTTAATAACCTATAGCTGAGTTTTTCAGTGTGAAAATAAACAGATAATTTTTTTTTTTTTTTTTTTTTTTTTAAATTGGAGAAAATAAACAGATAAACACGCGATTCTTTTCAGAAAAATCACAATATAGGGGATGTAGCTCAGATGGTAGAGCGCTCGCTTAGCATGCGAGAGGTAAAGGGATCGATACCCTTCTTCTCCATTTTTATAGGCCACGACACAAGATCACGGGTTCGACTCCCACATTGATCTCCAAAAAAAGCTACAAGGAGATCATAAATAACACACCTCATAATCCGGGGGGCTTAGCGTAGTCCACGCTGAATCACAAGCCTCCGTGGCCAAGACCTTGGATCGAGTCTTGGTCATACCACGAAGTAACGTGGTCATAATTAAAACCTCATTATTGGAGGCTATACGTAGTGGTTCTGGGCTGAATCACACAGTCTCCGTGGCCTTGGTTCGAGCCTTAGGTCATACCACGAAGTAACGTGGTCATAAATAACACACCTCATAATCAACCGGAAAAAAGCTCGACTTCCAAAAAACAACAACAAAAAAAAAAAAAAAAAAAACATGGTGATTAGAAATTCTAATCCCAATAATATAAAAAAAAAAAAAAAAAAAAAAAAAAAAAAAAAAAAAAAACCTCATAATCAACCGGAAAAAAAGCTCGACTTCCAAAAAAACAACAACAAAAAAAAAAAAAAAAAAAACATGGTGATTAGAAATTCTAATCCCAATAATATTAAAAAAAAAAAAAAAAAAAAAAAAAAAAAAAATCTATGGAATACATCAAATTATTAAAAGAATATAAATTATCGATGGCCAAAGAACCAGAAAGATTCAATGATATCAACTCTTATAATAATAATTTAAAAATAATCAAAAACAGGATTTCAAAAAAATATTGTATATTAAGAAAATCTCTCCCTAATAATGTGATTGTGGACTTTTTCATATAAATGTAAAAGCATCATATAATGAACATTAATTAAATTAACTATTAAAAAATAATAAACTTTATTATTGTTAAAGACTAAGGTCAAACAATAATCATTAATATTAAAAAAAAAAAAAAAAAAAAAAAAAAAAAAACATGGAAAATCACTCAACACCCATGCAATCAAAACTAGCCTCTCACAGCCTCTCACAACACTAAATGGAAAAAAAAATTTCAAACTTAAATCCACCAACATTTTACTAAAAACATCCCTCTAAAATATTTTAATATTTTACTATAAACATCCCTCTATAATTTGCAATAATATGATCTAAATATTTAAAAGAATACAAATTATCAGCGGCCAAAGACCCTGAAATTTTCTTCATTAATAATTCATACTACAGTAAAATGAAAAAGATTAAAAATATAATAGCGAAGAAATACTGTGTCCTCCCAAAATCACTTCTAAATAAAGTGATTGTTGACTATTTCATAAATAATTTTAAATTTCACAGAAGAAAAATAATGATCACTTTAAAAAAATAATATAATATAAAAAATCTACTAAATAAACTTTATCATTATTTAAGACTATGGTCATACAATAATCATAAATATTAAAAAAAAAAAAAAAAAAAAAACTTTATTTACTATAAACATAATCGATTAAGATCGATCTGAGAATCCATAAAGTTTTTTATGTTTTTTTTTTTTTTTTACCTATGATTAGACGCAAGGTCTATCGGCGGTGTTAATTAAATAAATTTTCTTTATTGTTTACTTTTTAAAATTTTTAAATTTTTATATTTATGTTGGTTATAATTTGAGTATTACCTTTTGTTATTGTTTTTGTTATTATTATTATTATTTTTTTTTTTTTTTTTTTTTTTTTTTTTTTTATATTATTATTGTTGTATTATTGTTATTATTTTTTTTTTTTTAAAGCTTCAATGTTGTTTCTATTATGGAATTGGAATTGGATTTGTTGGACTTTGCCAAAAGTTGTTGAATTTGATTTTTAAGAGATTTGTGTTGTTGTTGTTGTTGAGGTTTTGTTCGATTTTCTTCATTACCTTGAATTTTTCTAATTTGATTAAGTTTGATGTTTCCTTTTCAATTATTAATGGATCGAAGAGGGGAATTGGTTTCGTTACATCTTCGTTGAATAGTTTATAGCAGATGATTATCCATAATTGATGGGTTATTATGGTTATTAGGTTCATGTATATTTTTTCTTTTTTGTTTGCATTGCTTACATTCATTGTATCTAGATTCCAATGTCTAATTTTCAAGAATGATAGTTTGTTGATTGTTTCGACTATTGAGGTTTCGATGTTCTTGATGTTGTTGCAATCAATGAAAAAATGTATGTATGGATCGCTAAATCTGTTATTGCATATTTTGCATTGGGTGTTACGGATGTAGTTGATTCCAGGTAATGTTCTTGAGAAGAATCTAAATAAAGTATTTCTACCTTTTTGGTGTGATGTTTGGTTGATAAATTGAAATATGATTGGTAGGTTGATGTTGTGTCTGATTATTAAATCCTTTTGGCCTTCTGTTTTCCTTATTTGGTTGAATTTTTTTGATAATAAAAGGCTGTAAATCTCTTTAAGTTTGAGTGGTCTGTTTTTTGAGTTTCTGATGCAATCTGGTATGGTTCTTAGTTTTCCATGTTGAGGGAAAAAAATGTTTCTGAAAGTTTTCCACTGATCCACGTTTTCTCTAAGACTAATTGATTTATAATCGCTACTCCTTATTTGTTCGAAATACCACTCTTGGAGTGTATTGTTTAAATTATTTTTGTTTATCACTACAACATTTCTTCTACCCCCTGCTGTGTGTTTTTCTGAAGTAATTTTTGAAAGTGTGGGTGGGGGTAGCTGCGCAAATTTTTTTTTTTTTTTTAAATTATTTCAATTTTTTTTTTTCAAAATTTTATTTTTCATATCATTCACCTCAAATAAACTACATTATAATATATATTTATTACCTATTTGATAATTTTATTTGTTTACTTTATTTGTTACTTTATAATATATATTTTGTGCCCGTTTTATTTATTTATTATTTTTTAGAGGTGTTAATTAAATTAGTCAATCTAATAAAATTGTATTATTTCGACGCAATCTGAAAAAATGCTCAACATTATTACCTTCATTGTTGAATGGAAAGTCAGTAAGTTTTATAATTATTTTTTTATTATCACGTGGATCAATCTTTTCAAAACATACTCTATACCAATAAAAATTATGTTTTTGTTTATGTTTAACCATTTGACCTCTATCACCACACAATGATTCAATTTTCACCAATAATTTCTCACCACTGATCAATGTATTAATTTTTTGTTTATCCACCCATTCCACCTCTTCATCTTTAATATAGGGAATAATATTATTATTTAGAGTACATTGATACTCAACAAAATCCAATACTTGACTGTATGTATATATTTGGTTAGTTTCTATAATTAATAGACTATTTTATAAATAAATAGTTTATTATAATAACATATGTGGATAATATATATATATATATATATATATATATATATATATATATATATATATATATATATATATATATATATATATATAGCATAACACTTACTCGAATTTCAACAAATATTCAATTTCATTATAGGTTGTGGATAATTTATAACCAACAACAACAGCAGGCCAAAACGAAAATTTAAATTCGTTATTGAATTGGCTAAGAGCTTTCACAGGCTGACCAACATGATATTTAACATTGATGTTATAGTTTTTCTTCCATGTTAACCTCGCAACCTTGTATAGAGATAAGGTGTTTGCCAAAACAACATCATCGACCATAGAAGATGATGAATCGACATGTGTCAATCTATTTGGGGACCGTTGAACATGGTCAGATGAGGTGGTAGTTTCTGGTCTTTTATTTCTATTGTAAGTAGTAGTTGTTGTTGTAGTAGTAGTAGTAGTAGTATTAGTTGTCAAAGTATTGATATTTGGATTTATATCTGGTATAGGTTGATCATCATCATCATAATCAATAATATCAAAACAAATATTTTCATTTTGGTATTCATCATCAGCATCGGCATCGTACACATCTTGAAAACCTAAATCAAGTTCGTCACCTTCATCATATTGGTCAACAGCAGCAAATATATTTAAACTATATTCACCAATACCAGATCCAAACAAATCTCTGTAGTCAAACATATTATGATTCAGTTTGTCAGCAGAGTATGAAGTATTTCTTGATGATGGTGTTAGCATACTTTTGTACTCGTCAACGGTATGAGTTACCTTTGTTATATAATTAGATTTGGTAATTTGTTGTAAACAAGCATCTTCATTATCTCCACCAACTCTATATTTGGTTTTATTCGTGCTCCGGGTATATATTATTTTATTTAAGAAGTGCTCTCCTTCTGTTGCAAAGTTTGCCAGTGCTTCGATACAAATACCCATTTTTCCATACTTTTCAATGAAATAGCCAGTATGGCAAATAAGTATGTGTAAGTATGTAGAAATTACTTCTTTGGTGGTCCAGTTAATATCATAAATTTCCAAAGCTAAATTACCAAATACTGATGCATATTCCAACCATTTAGACTCAGAACATGCTGTCACACTAGACATCAAACTAATTAATGCATACATCATTTTCCACAATTTTGATACCTGGTTTTGTATTTATTATTTGTAAGTATTAATTTATAAAATATGTATATTATTATTATTATTATTATTATTATTATTATTATTATTATTATTATTATTATTATTTATTATTTATTATTTATTATTTATTATTTATTATTTATTATTTATTATTTATTATTTATTATTTATTATTTATTATTTATTATTATTACTATTTATTATTTATTATTTATTATTTATTATTTATTATTTATTATTTATTATTTATTATTTATTATTTATTATTATTACTATTTATTATTTATTATTTTTATTTTTATTTTTTTATTTATTACTATTTTTAATTAATTTATTTATTATGGTTCTCCATTATTAAATTTTTTTTACTTACTTTATGTTTATTAGGATTTAAAGAGTATTTATTTACAATTGCTACCAACTTTTCATACTTGAATAAAATCATAATTAACTCATTATATTTAATTCTAGAGTTTCTGAAATTTGTTGGGAGGTCAGCAAATGATCCATCAGATGGTTTAAATAGTTTAATTCCACACTCTTCTTTAAGAAAATGTTCCAACTCTCTTCTATACTTTGACTTTCTGGTGATGTGTGTTGGATCAGGTAGATTAACAATTTCTTCATCAACAATCAATTTAAAAAATTGTTTTATCACGGCCTGTACCATATGTAAAAAATCTGGTACAATTTGATCCAATGGAATTGGTAGAATGGGTGACGATCTTTGCCCTTTACATCTTTTGGTAGTTGATGCAGATGCTCCAACAGGAGCATGTTTGTGCATATTATAGATGTCTCTAAATGGTCTTTTATGGAATCGATTCATCTCATCCACTACAAACTATCTTACCTTTCCACCCCTCCCCCACCCCCTAAATTTTTTGAAAAAAATTTTTACAGGTGTGGGAAAATTTGCGCAATTTTTTTTTTCATTTTTTTTTTTTTTTTTTTTTTTCATTTTTTTTTTTCAATTTTATATAACACAATGAAATATATATTTGTTTTCGAAAATGTAATCATATATTAAAATTTTTTTAAATAAATTATAAAATTTTATTACAATATTATTATTTTAGTTTTACCTGGTTTAAAATCGATCGTTTTATTACCAAAATCACACAATAATACTTTTATGTTGTCTCTTCCTACCAATTGTTGAAATTTTGCAACATACCAGAAACTAGAAGGTAGGTGTCGATTTTTATCATCAATATATTCACCATTTTCATCACACACACCATTCACAAACACAAACAACTTCTCATCAGGGAGCAATACATCTTTATTTGTGAAATTTAATTCAGTACGTGGCTTTGTTGAGATATGTGACGCAAGTGTTTGTTGATATTCATTTTCACCTTCGCTATATATTATGATATAAATTATGATTTGAATAGTCATGTACACATACAATAATATTGTTAATTATAATTTATACTAACTCCATCAGTGATATATACATATATATATATATATATATAAACTATACTTACTTAAATTTTAATAGATACTCAATTTCACCATATATATCTGACCATCTATATCCGATAATAGTTGCAGGCCAATATGATCGGTAGAATTGATTTTTACGTAGAAAAATGGATTCAACAATGCTTCCAACTGGTATTATTGATTTATTATATTTATTTTCTCTAGCAAAACATAATCGATATACTTTGAATAGTCTTAAAGTTAGTTCAAATGATTTTACATCTATAAGAGTGTATGTTGAATCGGGGAATCCCAAATATATTTGTTGGTCACCGATATTAAATGAACACTTCATATTATAAAATATTGTAGTAGTAGTAGTAGAAGTAGTTGCTGGTCTGGTAGCTGGTCTGGTGGTAGCTGATCTAGTGGTAGCTGATCTAATGGTAGCTGATCTAGTGGTAGCTGGTTTGGTGGCATTGGTAGTGGTAGTAGTGGTAGCAGGTCTTCTTGTTCTTGTGACAGCATTAGTAGTAGTAGTAGTAGTGGTAGTGGTAGTAGTAGTATTGGTTGGTGTTGATACTGCAGTCAAGGGTTGGGTTGGAGTTGTGTCACAATCTCCATCAAAACATTCACCATCCAATAAATCATGGTCATTTGACATATCACCTAGTAATATTAAATTGATATCCAAGTTTGCATTATCATCTTCATCATCACACGAATCAATGGTATACTCAAAGTATTCATCATCGTCATCGTCCGGTATGGATTCATTAAAACCATCATCATCATCATCGTCGTTAACTTCTGTAGTTGGTAATGGATTTGCTATTGAATTTGTTGGTTGGAATAGTGTTGTATATTCAAAATTATCAGGATTAAGATGTTTCTCTGAATATATTTTGTTTCTTGATGAAGTAGCCAACAAACCAGAGTAATCTTTTACAGTATGTGCAATCTTTGACATATAGTTAGTTCTTGTCATTTGTTGAATGGATGAATCTTCTGCATCAGGTCCGTACCGATTTTTATTTGTAGCCCGATCCCAAATTAATTTATTCAAGTAATGTTTACCCTCGGTTGCAAAGTTAGCAAGACTTTCCACAACCACATCAAACTCATCGCCCAACCAGTCTGCAAAATCACCCACATGACAAATAAATATATGGGTATATGTTGAAATAATTTCTCTTGTTGTTTGGTCTTTGTAGATTTCAAGGGCCAAATTACCAAATACAGATGAAAATGATAACCAACTATCAGAATCCACTCTTTTCTTTTTATTGGACAGTAATGTAATCAACGCAAACATTTGCTCCCAGAGCTTAGAAATCTGTTTATGGATAAGATTATATTGTTAATATATATATATATATATTCCCAACTATTATTACAATCAGAGTAAAAACAATTACCTTTGATTTATGCGGATTTCTAGAATGTTTTTCGACAATCTCCATCAACTTTCTAAATTTAAATAGTATTCTTATTAATTCATTATACTTTATTCTAGACTTTGAAAAGTTGGTATGTAATTGGCCAATAGAACCATCAGAAGGTTTAATCAACTTGATCTTACATTTTTGTGTTAAAAATGCCTCCAACTCTCTCCTATACTCACTTTTACATGATGGATGTCCACTTATTCGAGTAACTTCACCATCTTCACAAATCAATTTAAAAAAGTGTTTTATCAACGCCTGGACCATGTGCAGAAAATCAGGAACTATTTTTTCTAAGGGTATCGGTAAAATTGGTCTACCTCTTTGTCCTCTATACTTGGCTTTCCCGGCATTTTCTGAACGTAGTGGTGGTGTGGTTTCATACATTTTGTAAATGTTACGGTATTGAAATTTTTTAAAAGTATTTATTTCATGTTTAGTACAGTAACACCATATACACCTGTATGTGGATTGCCTTTTCCATACAGTGTATAGGCCAAGGTAGTTGATCAGAAAAGCAAGATCAGCTACCAGTACAAATTGAAATGTATAATCGATGTTTTGGTTTGGTATTGGTGATTTAATTACAAATGAATTAAAGATGTTTCGACGATCACATTCCTTGGTCATTAATTTCAAATCTTTTTTCATTAGTTTTAGTTGTGGTGTAAGCATTTCTGGCTCTTCATTACCTTTGTATACCAAAAATTCATATGAATCATATGGTGATTTAGAAAGTGATGTTTTCTTTGAACCGTAAACCAACTGCATTGTTGCAATCACTTGAGATACGGACCCATTTCGTGTCATTGCAGCACCATCAACTCCCAAATGAACAAGAAATTTGTTTGGAGGTCTTTCGTTTAATATTGCTTGCTCTATCAAAGATTTTATTGGAATATACTTTCCAATAATGTTTGCTTCGGCTGTGTCGTTTGTAACATCCACAATCATTCTTCTAAAATGTTGCAACTCGATGTTACATCTTCTTTTCACTCTATTTAGCGAAAAACTGTTTGACATACGCATGCTAGATCTAAATGATTCCCAATTTTTATCAACTATTCCATGTATCAACTTCATACATGCTACTGTTTGAATGTTCAGGTGACTTGAATCAATTAATGCAGTTTGATTTACCTCCAAACGATTCTGATTTCTTTCACGTAAAACCAACTCTTTACTACAACCTGGACAACCAACCTCTTCATTATTGGCCAAATCTAAATGGTGCTTTGTATCTTTTACATGTTTGGCAAAGTTTTTGTATGAAACAACTACGTTACAACCTGTATGGATGCATGCCTTTCGCTGACGAATACCATCAACACCATTTTCATTTACAACCACTGGTGGAGTTATTTGCTGTCTTGGTGGGTTTGTATCATATCCTCTTTGAAGATTACGATTAGATGGAATAGAATAATACAAACAAACACTGCATTCCACTGTATGGTCGTTATTTATTGGATGAAGTCTTTTTTCGTGCTTGTTACGATAAATAGATTTTTTAAAACCTCTATCAACATCAGTATTATTGGCACAACCTTGGTGTCTACAAAAAAAACGATTCAAATTATCATTCACTGTTCGAGTTGGTACTTCATCTTCACTTACATCAATATCTACTTCAACTTCAACTTCAACATCATCTTCATCATCATCATCACCATCATCATCATCACCACCAACATTTGCAACTGGTACTCGACTTGTTGTTGGTTGTGTTGGTACCAGTAATTGAACATTTTCAAATTGCACTTGATTAGTTACTATTGGATGTGTAGGCGCAGGGTATGGAATATTATTTAAATGGCGATATGGGTGAAACCTTTGATTTGGAACGTAATTATCAGCAACCACGGCCAACAAATTTAAATAGTTCTGATTCTGGTCTCCATTATTGTGTTTTTGGTTTCCATCATTCATACCACCACTCAAACCAACATTCAAGAAAAAGAAAATTAAAAAAATTATAATGGAATTCATCAAGAAAAAATATTTAGAAATATTTAGAAACAATAAAATTGTGGAACTATAATTATATGATAATAATACTAAAACAATTAAATAATAATATACTAGGGAAAATTAATAAAAAATAGTTAAAAAAAAAAAAAACTGAAAACAAACCAACCGACAATAATTTGGGCAAATTAAAACAAATTTTTCAAAAAAAAAAAAAAACAATCTAATCAAACACCAACTCACAAATCAAATCAAGTTTATTTTAATCAAATCAAATCAAGTTTATTTTAATCAAATCAAATCATTATTTTTCATTAAAAAAAAAAAATTAAATAAAGTTTAATGCACCTCATATTTATTACTATTAATTTTTTTGAATGAGAGGGAAACTACGAATGTTAGGTTGAATATGCAGTTTTCTTAGTGTGTCATGTAAAAATTTCAATTGAAAAAAGTGGGGGGTGGGGGTATTTTCCCACATTAATTTACCCCCACGGAAACTACGATAATTTGCAGTGATCTTTTGTAATCTCACACCAAGGGCATCGGTATGTACTCTGTCTTTTCCAAACAGTATACAATCCCAGAATATTTATCAAACAAGCTAAATCCAATACTAAAACTAAATCAACATTGTACACTATTCTTTTGAATGTGTGTCTAAATCCATTGAAAACGTTTTGTAAATCATTATTTTTAACCATGTAGTTTAAGGTTTTAATCAATGGAGCCAACTCTTCTTTCAAAGTTAAAACATCTTCATCTCCTTGGTATATTAAAAATTGATAAGCGTCATATGGTGATTTACTTTTAGCTACCAATTTTTGTGAATGCACACCTTGCATTGTACCAATTACTTGTTTCACAGTCCCATTATTGGTCATTCCTGCGCCGTCTATGCCCATATGAATTAAAAAATTTTGTGGTGGATTTTCATTTTCAATCAACATGTTCAACAACTTTCTAATTGAAATGTATCTACCCCTATTGGTTGAAATAGATGCTTCTATTAGCTCTTCTAATTCTATTACATTTTTGTATATGTAAGTTTAGTTAATATAAATACAAAAAAAAAAGAAGAAAAAACCAATTACTAATCAATATATTACCTTTTCTACATTCTTTTTTAATGTGATATAATGTGAAATCACTAGATAATTTCATGGTGTTTTGAAAATTTTTCCATTTAGAATCAACAATACCATGTATGAGTTTCATACAAGCCACCGTCTTGATTGAAAGATGATCAGTACTAATTCTACTCAAATTATTTGAGATATCTCTGTTGTTTGCATTTACAACCAAATTTGCCGCTTTGTTACATCCTGGACAACGCTCATGTTCCTCAATTTTCAAATCACCATGTGTGTGTCTCACCAATTTGATATGTCTTTGCCAATTTGATATAGTCAGACTAGCATTACAATTCCAGTGAATACATTTTTTGATTTGTACCTCTGTTACTTCAGCCTCTTCTTCAACATAATCCTCCTCTCGTCTTTGATTTTGAAATTCAATTTCCCTTTGAATTTGAAGTTCACCATCTCTTATAAATCCCATTATTATTTCTTCTTCACTTCTCTGAACTTGATTGTTTCTTATTTCAGATGGTACAATATATGGTTTTTTAAAATTAATTGGTTGGTTGAAATAGTAACACACATGACAATTTGGTGTACATCTGTTATGGTGCAATTCCAAACGTTTTTCATGTTTATTTCTGTATCCAGTGTCTGAAAATCTGCTGTTGCAAGGGTCGTGTCTGCAAGTATACCAGTTTGGTATTTGGTTAGATATTGGATGTTGATTTACAGGTACATTTACACCAACCACATTGGACAAACGTGGTGTAGCTGTGTATGAAATTTCAGGTTCAAACTCAACATTGCTTGGCTGAGTACTATTCAAACTTGGTTGAGAATTGGTTGGAACATCATCATCCTCATCAGCAGCAATCAATAAATTATTTAATCCACCACCACCACCACCACCACCACTACTACTACTACTATTTCCAACAGAGCAATAATAATTCAACAATATAATTAAAAAAATTAAATAATTTATTTTCATTTTCATTAAAATAATAACAATAATATTACAAAAAAAAAAAAAATCACAAAAAAAAAAAAAAAAAAAAAAAAAATAACCAACAAAAAAAAAAAAAAAAAATTAAAATTTTAAAAAAAAATATAAATAAAAATTAATTATTAACCGATTCAGTTTGTGATAAATCTTTACACGGACTGAATCGGTTGAAAAATACACTTTTATTTGATTTTTTTAGGAGACGGCAGGTTGCGAAGATTTCAGGTGGTATATGTCGAAATCTTCCCACAATTTTTATATGAGAAACTTTTTTTTTTTTTCAAAGTTAATTTTTACATATTAAATTTTTATGAGACCCCACTTAACACTTGTAAAAACCCACGGCAGGGGGAGAAGATAATTTGCAGTGATTTCTAATAATCTATTCATATTCCAAATTTTGAATGCTACCTGTCTCATACCTAAATCCCACATTTTTATGCCACCATCTTTCCATTCACCGAATGCTCTATCCATTGTCATTAATGTTCTATATTTTTTTTCTTCTATATATGTATGTTTGATTGAAGAAAATAAGAACCATTTTATAACATTGTTGAGTTCTTCGATATGATCAGTGTTTAGTGAATCAATATATTGGTGATATGATAGTCTTGATAATGCGTACGTTTTTAGAATTGCCATCTTAGCTTTCATTGTGATTGCTTGACTCTTCCATCTACCGAGGCTATCTTTGATTGATTTGATGATTGCTGTGATTTTAGAATTTAAACCTGTTTTTGTAAAATTTAGTCCCAGATATCTTTCTGGAGCCTCACTTTCCTTAAATGGTAGATTTGGTGGTTTGTTGCCAATGCATATCATCACTGTTTTATCTTGATTCAAACTAGATGATGTACTTAAACAATAATTGTTGATTTTTCCTATTATTATTTGAAGTTCTTGTTCCGAATTATTGATAGTTGCCATATCATCTGCGAATGCTGTTAATTTTATATTTTTATTACTTGTCAAATTGAAACCTTTGATGGAGCTGTCGTTTAGAATATCTACTAATAATGCTTCCATTGTGAGTGCAAAAATTGTCGGAGACAATGGATCTCCTTGTTTTGTTCCTCTTTTTACTATGATTTTGTCTACTAGAAAATCGTTTATTTTGATTTTATTAATTGTATCTTTTAGTAGGTTCATTATTAGTTCTATTACCAAGATTGGAATACCTATATGTTCTAATGTTCTTCTGATGCTTTTATGGCTTATTGAGTCAAACGCTTTATTAAAGTCGAAGAAGGTGATTAAGGTTGACCCTTCTTTAATTTTATTTGCTTGCTCTATAATTTCTTTCATGATTTGAATGTTGTCTTGAATATATCTATTTGGAACGAAACCGTTTTGGAATTTATTAATGACTCTACTGGTTACTGAGAGTAATCTATTGTTTAGGATTTTACTCAATAATTTGTAGTCGGTATTTAAGAGAGTGATTGGTCTTCTATTTGATATTAAAAGTTCATCTCCTTTTTTAAATAACGTTGTAATGAAACCTTCTTTAAATTTTGAATTGATTTCTTTTTGGTTGGTTAATGTGTCATTAAATACTCTTGCTAGAATTGGTGCTAGTAGATCCTTGTGGTTTCTATAAAATGATGCGTTCATTCCGTCGAGACCTGAAGTTTTGAGTGGATTTGATGTTTCAATTGCTTTTCTAACTTCTTCGGTTGTAATTAATCTTTCTAGATTTAAGCTTCTGATGTAGTCTCTATCTATTGACCATTTATTTAATAATTCATAGTGTTTCATTTCATTGTCAGGTTTTTCATTGTATTGGTCCTGATAAAATTCTATAAAACTTTTTGCTATTTTAATTTTGCTAGATACTATCTCTCCATTTTTATCTTTAATTTGAAATATTGCTCTTTCTTTTTCTCTTGATTTCAGTTTATTTGTGAGGTATTTGCTTGGGGTTTCTTGATATGTATTTAATTTTCTTTTTATATCCCATTGTTTGTTTAATTCTTCTTCTTTTAATATTTCCTCTAATTCTTCTTCTAACCTTTTCTTTGTGTTTGCGTGTAAATCTTCGTTTTCTAGTACTTTGTGGATATTATGTTTTTTTTTGTATTTTTCTTTTTTAATTATGTTTTGCTGAGTTTTGAGGTGGTTTCTGATTTTTTTATTTTTGAAATTTATCCAATCATCTAGTGAATTAATGTTGTTTTTGTTATTTTCTATCATTTCTATAATTTCATTTTGAATTGTTCTTGATTCTAGTGTTTCTTTTCTTAGTGTCCATGGGAGACCTCCTATTTTAATGTTGTTATTTATTTGTTCATTGTTGAATACTATGTTGATCGATATAGGGTGGTGATCAGATTTGTTATATATCTTTTCATGAACCACTAGAGGATTATTGTTATTGATTATTTCTGGATTGCAATATATTCTGTCCAATCTTCTTTCTGATCTTGGAAATGTTGTGGTGTTGTTGTTTAATCCCACATCGACTAGATTATGTTCGTCAATAATTTTTCTCATTTCTATCCCATAGTATGATCTGCATTCATGAGTTGTATTAAAATCTCCCGCAATTACGTCATGTTTAATTTTGTGTTCATTGATTAACCTTTTTGCATTAATAATGAATGAGTTTCTCTTTGGAATTGATGCTGGTGCATAAATGACTAAGATGTTTATTGGACGGTATGAATTCAATTTTACTGATAGTATTCTACCTTCTTCATCTTTGAAATTTGTTGTTAGGTAACCTTTGTTCATATCTCTGTTGTCTATAGATACTCCGGTTCCTTTACCATTTCCATTTTGTATTTTCTCATAATTAAACATTGATTTATAATGATTATAGTTTGAATGATTGGTTTCTGTTAAAATTGTTATTTGTGGACCAATCCTCTTGATTGTTTCCTCTGCTTTATTTATTGATTGAGTACTTGAATTACCTCTGCAATTCCATAATAGTAATTTCATTGATTCGCTTATCCTCTTTTAAGAGGAGCATTACCAGAAGTTCTGGATGCTATTGGTCTTGTGATTGAAGCTTTTTGTAGTGTTTGTTGACTACTATTTTTATTTAATAATTGTGCCTCAGCAGAACTGGTAATTATTGCTGCTATTGATGGTGAGGTTGTTGTTGTTGTTGAAGTTGTTGTGGTTGGGATTGAACCTGTATTTATATTATTATTATTGTTATTATTATTATTATTATTATTATTATTATTATTATTATTATTATTATTATTATTTGTATTATTATTATGATTGTTATTATTATTATTGTTTTTATTAATATTATTATTGTTATTACTGTTAACATTATTTGTTGGAGGGGTGTGTTTTGGATTTTTATTTTTTCTTTTTGCTTCTCTTACTTCTCTATTACTATACTCCGAGAAGAAGGTTCTGATTTGATTATTATTTTTTTTTTTTGTATATTCTAAATGATTTTTAATTATTGAGATATCATCTACTTTGTTGATGAGGATTATACAAGAGTATCTCGTTACATTATCTATCATTTTAACATTACATTCATCGATTAGTTCTGGTTCTATATTCCAAAATTCCTTTACTGTTTCTTTATTGATTATATGAGTATAGTTTTTGGTAAAGGTATAAAAGTGAAGGAAGTGATGATTTGGAGCGTAAAGGATGAATTTTTGGATTCTTAGTGGAGCTTCCTCTGTGTATCTAAAGGTACAATAACAATCATGTAATTGATTGAAGTCTTCTTTGATTATTCTCCCAAAGACTGTAGTTCCTTTTGATTTTCTTATAATGTATAGTGAGCCATTTACCATAAATCTATCTAAAAATTTTTGTGTGTTCGTATTTAATTCGGATGTATTCGGATAGAATAATCTGATTTGTAGTGTTTTTTCATTTAATTCTACTTCGTTGAATGTAAACTTTTTTTCTATATTTTCGAAGAAATTGTTGGTCATTTTTTTTTTTTTTTTTTTTTTTTTTATAAAAACGTTTTTTTTTTTTTTTTTTTTTTTTTTTTTTGGTTATCTCTTTTTTGTTGATATGTGTTTTTTTAAAAATTTCTTTATCTAATTTGAAAGTTGATTCCTTTAATAGATTTGCTTTTCTTACCCCGAGATTGATGGGATTAGAAAAAGAACTGTAAAGATTGACCAAGATATAGGGTTGAAACGATAGAATTATTTTTCTCCAATATCTGGTATCGATGTGTTCGCTTGAAAGTTTTTATAAAGTTTTTTATGAAGTTATTTTTTTTTTTTTTTTTTTCACAAGTCTCCGTATGGGGTTCGAACTCGGAACTGGAATTTACGAAGTTCGTAAATTGAAAGTTACTTTAAAAGCTCCCTGTCCGGGAATTGAACCCGGGCCTTTCGCGTGACAGGCGAAAATCCTCACCACTAGACCAACAAGGATATTGATATATTTTTTTCCAAAATCTACCCGATTTTGTTAACGAACACGTGGTCTCAGAAAAAAAAAAAAACTTGAAATTAAAATAATTAATAAATAAAAAACAAGATTCGAACACATCCAATTGGATGAGGTTAATAAAAAAATTGTTAACGAAAAAAACTGTAAATTAAAATAATTAATAAATAAAAACAAGATTCGGACACATCCAATTGGATGAGGTTATTAAAAAATTGTTAACGAAAAAAAACTTTAAATTAAAACAATTAATAAATAAAAACAAGATTCGAACACATCCAATTGGATAAGGGTATTAAAAAAAAATTGTTAACGAAAAAAAACTGTAATATCCAATTTAAAAAAAAAAAAAAAAGTTAATGAAAAAATAAAAAATAAAAATAAATCCGAAACAGTTAAATCTGTAATTAAAAAAAAAAAAAATTTACAGTTAAATCTGTAATTTGAAAAAAATGATTTCAATAGTTAGCTAGTATTTTAAACAAAAGGGTTCAAAAGTATGTTTGTGCCACTTTCCGATGTAACACCGAGTCTTTCACTATTTTTAATTTAACGCCAAAATTCACCAACTATATAAACAAAATATTTTTTCAATTGTGTTAAATATAAATCGAGCCGATAAAAAAAAATCAGAGGATATGTATATTCTACTTAAGTTACAAAAAAAAAAAAAAAGCCAAAAGAATATTTTGAGTTGAACTCTAATTAGAGCTTTGCTTGAGACGATCTGGTATTAAAGGTATCAAATCAATCAAAAAGGAACCACAATAACATAACATATGGAGTTCAAAACCAATGGGGGAATATCGTTGATTTCATTTATTAAAAAAAAAAAAGATAATATAATATTAAATAAACTGTTAAAAATCACATGACCTTAAAATAATATTTGCTAGAGATAGTCAATAAATAACATTGAAGTATAATAAAAAAATTGTTAACAAAACATATGGTATATCTTTTTTTTTAAAACAACAATTATTTTTTTTTTTTTTTTTATTATTGCCATTACTATTTTATATTTTATTTTTAACGAGATAATATCATTTTAATTTTTGGGATAGTATTTCTAATAAAGGAAGGACAACTTGGATGAGTGGATAATTGATCGGCCATTTGGCTATATTCATTAACCTTTGATTTAATTTTTTGAGAGAATTGATAACGTAGCTTAATGTAACGGAAATAAATGAAAACCAATAAAATATTTGAGAACGAGGAGAAAATACTAAAGAATGCGATTAAAATTATATTAATTTCGATGCTAATTGCAAAATCTATGGCTTTAGTATTGTAGGAATTAATTTTCTCTAAAAGGTTCTTTATGAATGGTACACGTGCAGTATATGGAATTAACAATTTTAACACGTGAAAGAAGGAGTAAATAAAGTTTGGTAAAAGATAAACCAATGATGCACTTCCTAAAAAGTAGAATATCATACAATAGAATACGAATTGAGCATTTTCATTTTGTACCAATTGATTTGCCAATGCTCTATCTGGTGTACGACCTTCGAATGTATTGAAAATTGGTATTGAGTAGGCAATTGTTGCACCTATCAATGCCTTGTAAAAGAAGTATGGATTACCACTAATAAAATATAATAATGTGAAAAATATAACCGATATTTGGGCAATAACCCATGCGCCATATAAAAATCTTTTAAATGTTGGTTTTGGTCTTGCTGTTGATGATGTTGATGTTGAGGTTCTTGGTGATGAAGGTCTTTGTGTTGTTGTACTATTACTATTACTACTACTACTACTACTACTACTTTTATAATTTGGATCAATATTTTTTTTAAAATATTCTTCCTTTAATTTATTAATTGAAGTTGATGTTCCTGTAAACTCTTTCCAATTTGGATCATTTTCCCAATCATATGAATCAAATTTTGGGCTAGACATTTTATATATTAATATATATTTATGTTTTTGTGAAAAAAAATTTTTTTAAAAAGTTAAATATTTATGTGTGTTTGTTTGTGAGGGGTTTAAAAAAAAAAAAAAAAAAAAAAAAAATTTGAAAATAAAAATAAACATATGACTCACATCAACTCGTTTTAATAGTTTTTTTTTAAAATTTTTTTATTTTTTTTTTTTTTATATTTTTTGAATTTTTTGAATTTTTTTGAATTTTTTAATTCATTTTATTGTGCAATTTAGTGAAATTACATATTAATTAGGTCACAGTTATTTGAAAGAAGATTAAATAAAAAAATAAAAAAAACAATAATAATAATAATAACACAAATATCGATAAAAAATGACAGATAAAGAAGAAGTTGAGAAAATATATACAAAAGACCTTAGAAAAGGTATTTTACCAAGTAAAGTTAAAGGTCGTGGAGCAACAAATAGTGATTCAATGGATATTGATTCTAGTGAAAGATATTCTGGTAAGGGTGGTGAATTTCATTCATTAGGTGGTGAAGATGATGAAAACAAAGCAGGAGAACCATTGAAATCAATAGAAGGTTGGATAATATTCGTTAGAAATATTCAAGAGGAAGTTCAAGAACCAGACTTGATGGATATATTTGCAGAGTATGGACAAATTAAAAATATTCATTTAAACATTGATAGAAGAACAGGTTTCACTAAAGGATATGCTTTAATTGAGTATGAAAAACGATCCGAAGCTGAAGATGCCATTAAAAATGGATCGGGTATTGAATTGGGTGGTTTGAAATTAGCTGTTGATTGGGCATTCATCACTGGTAATGCCTCTTTGTCCTCTGGTGTCGTTTCTTTTAAATCTAATAGAAAAGATCGAAATTCAAATAATTCAAATAATTATCGTTCAAATAAAGGTGGTGAAAGGAGATTTTAAATTTTTTTAAGTAATTTTTAAAAAAAAAAAAAAAAAAAAAAAAAAAAGGTAAAAAAAAAAGGTAAAAAAAAAAAATATCAAAAAAAAAACATAACGCAAAAGTGTATTATAATAATAATAATAATAATAATAATAATAATAATAATAATAATAATAATAATAATAATAATAATAATAATAATAATAATAATAATAATAATAATAATAATAATAATAATAATAATAATAATAATAATAATAATAATAATAATAATAATAATAATAATAATAATAATAATAATAATAATAATAATAATAATAATAATAATAATAATAATAATAATATAATAATAATAATCAGCACCAATAATCAGTAGAATTAATTTAGTAAATTTAATAATCAATCAAATCTACCAACTGACTTCCAAGCCGGTGTTGTATTTTTTTTTTTTATGTTTTTTTTATTTGTTTTTTTACGGGAAAAAAAAAAAAGTATAAAGCTTTATTATAATAATACCATCATTAAATAAAAACAGTTAATTGTATATAATAATCCTCAAACCATGCATACAGTTTTTTTTTTCCAATTTTTTTTTTTTTTTTTTTTTTTTTTTTTACCCAATGTTTTTTTATTATTATTTTTTTAAAAAAAATAATAATTAAATACAATTTAAAATTAAATATTAATATTTTTTTTAACCGTATTCTAAAATAAGAAGGTGAGTAAAATATTGTAAGAATATAATTGTTAATTTTAAAAAGAAAAAAAAAAAAAAAAAAAAAAAAGTATGTTTTGTAAGAAAATAAAATTAAAAAAAGAAATTATAAAAAACAAATAATTAAAAAAAAATAAAAAAAAAAAAAAAAAGAAAAATAAAAGTAAAGTTCAAAAATTTATTTGTAAATTCGTTTTCGTATCCCGATAGATCTTGTTATTAAATATTCTTACTGTTTTTGGCTACAGATTAAATTTATTTATTTTTTATAATTTTATATTTTAATATATTCTTATCTTTCCAAAATGTAACTCTTTATATAATGTACTTTTTACGAAATTTCTAAATTATTTAATCGTAAAACACAGACATAAAATCTTTAACTTACTTGCACAATTTCATATTTAATAAAAAATAAATAAATAAATAAATAAATAAACTACTATTTTTTTTTTTTTTTCTTTAACTCTTTTTTTTTTTTTTAAAAAATTTTTTTTAACTGAAACCATAGAATAAAACATAAATTTAATATTATGGAGGTATAAAATATCTAATTCCAATTTGGAGAATTTTGTTTTTTTTTTTTTTTTTTTAAAAAAATGTTTATTTTCTTTATGTTGTTGTTATTATTAAAAGAGTGGTGTGAGTGTGTGAATGTATTGGTACTGTGAAATCATCAATCTTTAATTCAGAAATAACCACATATATGTGTGTATGTGCGTACTGATATTTATAATTTTGGAAATTAAAGTTTTATGAATAAAAAAATTATAACCCACAATGTTTAATTATATATTTAAATTTTTTTTTTTTTTTTTTTTTTTTTTTTTTTTTATTTAATCACACACCTCCCTCATTCTTAATTTTCCCACTCTTAAACAAAAATACCACTAAAATTAAACCAATACATGTTTTTTTATTTTGTTTTATAATTGAAAAGGTAAAAAGTTGTTCTACTTTTGATATTCAAATATACAAAAAAAAAAAAAAATAATAAAATAATAAAATAAAATTTGAAATAAAAAAAAATAGAAAAAAAAAAAAATATAAAAAAAAAAAAAAAAAAGATGGTTTTGTCTTATTTTTATTTTTTATTTTTTTATAAATTTTAATTTTTTTTTTTCACTATAAATATATATATATATATGTAAGGGTGTCATTATATCAAATAAACATCAAAAATAATGATAATTAAAAATTGAATGGTAAAAGTAAAATTATAGCCATGATAATTAAACCAAAATACACAACCCAATTTAAAATTTAATTTTATTACATTATTAAACCCCTTTAATAATTTTTAAAATTAATTTTATCTATCTTTTATAATTATTTTATTTTAATTTTAATTTTGATTATTTTCTTTTGTTTGTTTTTTTTTTTTTTTTTTTTTTTTTTTTTTTTATTTTTTTTTTTTTTCTTTTTTTTTTTAATTAAATTTATCACTTTTTAAAAAACTCATACAAACTAAAATAAAATAAAGTAAAAAAAAAATTAAAATAATTCAAAATTTATAATAAAATTAAAATTAAAATTTAAATTAAATTAAAAAAAAAAAAAAAAACCTTACTAATACAAATAACCAAAATAATAATAATAATAATTAGTAGCTAGTGGTAATAATTAATGCAAATAGGCACAAAAAGTGGTAATTTCAAAAACCACAAAACATTATTAGATATCTATTAATTGTATAAAATTATAAATCACCATCATCACCATCATCATCTATTAAATCAAAACTGCACTTTACTTTTTTTTTTTTTTTTTTTTGTTAGATTATTTTTATAGATTTTTTTTTTTTTTTTTTTTTTTTTTTTTTTTTTGTTTTTTGTTTATTATTTTTTTTGGATTTAATAAAAATAATAATTTGATTAATTATTTGGATATTTAAATAAATAAAAATATTATTCTAAAGGAAAAAATAAAGAAAATAAAAACAATAATATAATTAATTGGTTTATCTATTTTTGTTTTACAATAATAAATTAGTATTTAATAGTTTTATTAATTTGATTATTTTTTTAAATTATTAAATCTTCTCCCCCCCCCCCCATTCCAATGAAATTTGTTCATATTATATAGTAATAATTATAATAACATTAGGTTTTTTTTTTTTTTTTTTTTTTTTTTTTTTTTTTTTTTTTTTTTTAGTAAAAAAAAAAAAAAAAAAACAAAAAAAAAACAAAAATTTCAAGTATATAAATAATAAATAGTTATTAGTGTAGTTGATTGTTTGGTTATTTCCAATTTTTTTTTTTTTTTTTTTTTTTTTTTTTTTTCAAAACAAAAAAAAAAAAATAAAAAAAAAATTAAAAAAAGTACACAAAAATAATTATAGATTAAATTTTTTGGGTAGCTGCATTATATTTTTATTGGACAAGTAAGTACCATGAAACCATTTATAACACAATATTATCTAGTTCCATTTATAGATAAAAATATAATATGGTAATATTTATTTATCTTGTAAAGAAAATTGAAATATTTTACAAGAATAATAATATATAAATGACAATTAATTAAAAATAATCAATTAAAAAAAGAATAAATATTTAAAACAAAAATAAATTCGATATTTCATTTTAAAAAAAGAATATTTACAAACCACAATTAAAAAAAAAAAAAAAAAAAAAGAGGTTAATATAATATGAAATTTATTAACTTTTATTCTTAAATAATTAAAAAAAAAGAAAATTTATTATTTTTAATTACAAAACATTTTATGATTAAAAAAAAAAAAAAAAAAAAAAATTTATTATTTTTTCTCACTTTCCAATACCATCCTCAAAAAAACCACACAAAAAAAACACACCGATCATTAACGGCATTGCGACACAAAAATGTATAAATCAAAAAAAAAAAATTTAAAAAAAAATTTTAAATTCTCATAATTTTCGTTGTAATTGTGAAAATCTATTAATTAAAATCTTTGAAAATTTTAGAATTATTAGAAATGGTTCAATCGTTTTTGTATATAAAAAAGGCCATTTTTAGTTTTTTTAAAAATATTTTCATTTAATTAAAACATAATAACTCACTATTATAATAATTATTCGTATTTTTCTATTTTACCTACTAATTAATTATCTATCGAAAATATCTTTAATAATAAAACATAAAAATTACTCATATAACAGATATAATTTTTAAAAAAAAAAAAAAAAAAAAATTAATTTAATATCTATAAATTTCTAAATTTCTAAGTTATAAAAAAATAAAAAAAGATACCAATATCAATTACAAATCAAAGTTCACAAAAATAATTATTTTAAACCCAACAACACAAAAAGAAAAATCTTAAAGTTTCAAAAAAAAAAAAAAAAAAAAAAAGGTAAGTGTGTTAAGGAGAATTTCGTGTTAATATCGTAATAATAATGTTATAATATTATAAACATCTATCCAATTTTTATGTTTATTTTATATTCAATTTTGTTTTCATATTTTTTACTTTTTTTTTTTTTCTTCTTGTATATCTGGGTGTAAATTGTTTTTATAAATTTAGACCCCCCCTAAATCAAAATTGATTTGGGTTTTATGTGGATAACATTTTATTTATCTTTCTTTTAAATTTCAACTTACAAAAGAATATCAGACCTACACAGGATTTTAAAAATCCAATTTTGTTTTTTCATTGATTTCGTTTTATTAATTGAACATTCAAATTAAAAATAATAAACTGTTGATATTAAAATAATATTCACACAAATATTTTTTTTTCAAAAAAAATATCTTTAATTGTTGTTGTATGTACGAACGTAATAAAAAATATTTTTAATAAATCTAAATTAGTTGGTTTGTTACATTTTTAGAACCACTCCCAATCTACAAAAATAATAAAAAAAAAAAAAAAAAAAAAAACCTTTCTATTTTTTTTATCACACACCAATTCCAATAAAATTTTGACACATAAAGTGGAAAACGATCAACATGATAATATGGATTATCATAATTCAATCAATAATTATTTTATTTTTTTTTTATTTCTCATTTTTTTTTTTTTTTTTTTGGGTGTTTTTATTTGGTTTTTAAATAAATGTAATGGGGTTTCTTAAATTTTTTTTTTTTTTTTTTTTTTATTTTTTTTTTGAAATACATACCCACGTTCACAAAACGCAATTAATAAATCTATTTAAAGAAAAAGAAAAAAAATGTTTTTTTTTTTTTTTTTTTTAAATTTTCAAAAAATTCATTTAATCGCATTTCATTTTAAAATAAAAAAAAAAAAAAAATTCGGTGTCTTGTATCTCCCCCAAATCTTTTTTTAAGAATGTATGATTTGTGTGTTAAAATGATTGTGAAATTATTGAAAAAAAAAAAAAAAAAATTAAAAAATTTGAAAAAAAAATTTTCAAACTTTTAGATACTCCAATCACATTGGTGTGATATATCTAAGTTATTGAATTTTGTGTTGATAGTGTTTTTTCTTAGTTTTTTTTTTTTTTTTTTTCAAAATAACCCACTTTACTTTCTAAATATTACATCGCAATGGGGGGGTGTACTAAAGTTGTTATTTTTATTTAAACATCTTGATTTCAAGATAAACTTTTAGTGTAAATATATCAAACATCATAGAGAACTTTTCACATTATAAAGTGTTTTGGCTCTCTCTCTCTCTCACAAATCTGATTTTTATTTTTATTTTATTTTATTTTATTTTTATTTTTATTTTTATTTTTTTTTTTTATTAACTACATACAAAAAAAAAAGTCTATAAAAAAAACAAATTTTTTTTTAATTAATCAAAAACAAAAACAAAAAATAAAATAAATAAAAAAAATAAAAACAACAACAACAACAACAACAACAATTTGTAACAATAATAATAATAATAACTTGTAATTTTAAATACCAACTTCATATTACTCTTTGTACCATTAGTTTTATATATCTCAATCTTTAAAATCACCATTGTATCACTACTAAAAAAAAAAAAAAAAAAAAAAGAAAAAAGAAAATCTAAAAAAAAAAAAAAAAAAAAAATCTAAAAAAATTTACTTTAAAAAATTGTAACAAAAAACAATACCACCCTTTTCTGTATTATTACCTGTACCAAAATATTTGTAACACTATAAATTAAATAATTTATTTAATTTTGTATCATTACACCCACACTATTAATTTTTTTTTTTTACAATTTTTGATCAATAATAAATCGTCAAAAAAAAAAAAAAAAAAAAAAAAAAAAAAATTAATAATAATAATAATAAAATAAATTAATACCAAAAATAATTACCAACCAACCAAAATAATTTATTTATTTATTAACCATTTTATTATAATTAATAAAAAAAAAAAAAAAATAAAAAAAATAAATAAAAAAAAAAAACAATAAAAAAAAAAATAAAAAAATAACATTAATATCAATCTCTCGTTCCTGTACTATTACTCCTAAAAAAAAAAAAATTTATTAAAAAAGGTATGTAAATAACTTATAATTTTGTCATGCGATTTTTTTTTTCTTTTTTTTTTTCTTTTTTTTTTCTTTTTTTATAATAATTTCACATAACCCAATCAATGATCAATTTTGCGAAATATGAGGTTTTTTTTTTTTTAAAAAAAAAAAAAAATTATTATTTTTTAGATCAACTACCCGTTCGATTTCAAAACCATTTTTTTTTTTTTTTTCATTTCATTTTTTTATTTTATTTTATTTTTTTTTTTTTTTCGGGTCGTAGCATTGGAAAAATTTGGATATAAGGAAAACGAATTCAAATGGGAAAAAAAAAATATCTTACCCTAGGGTGAAATTTTTTTTTTTTTGAATTCAATCAATATTTCCAACCTAATAATAATCTAAATCAATCACAAATTTAGTGATTTTATCGCTGTGTGGTCTGATTTTTGAAATAATTATTTTTTTTTTTATATTTTTATATTTTATTTTTCTTTTTTTTTTTATTATTTTTTTTTTTTTTTTGGTTCTTTATTATATTTTTTTTTTTTTTCTTTTTTTTATTTTCACAAACAACTGTAATAATACTATAAATTGTAACAAATATTTTAAAATAAAAATAAAAAATAATAAATAATAATAATAATAATAATATCAATAATAATAAAAAATAATTATTCATTGTTTGTATTAAATAAGTGTATAGTGTTTTTAATCTATATACAATAGAGTTTTTTTTTTTTTTTTACCACTCCTAAGCACCACATTCACACAAATATATGTAATAAAACACAATAATAATGATAATATTGATTTTCACACCACTGCTCAACTCAAATATAGGGGGTAATTAATTTGTGTTTAGATGGAATATAGATGTTATATTTATTAAATATTCACCAAGTTCCATATAAATCAAATTTTAATGATGTTTGTTTTTTTTCTTTGTTGAAATAAAAAAAAAAAAAAAAAAAAAAAAAAAACCAAGTAAATTTAATATTAAATTGTCATTAATATAAATTTTAATTTAATCATTTATAACACTACTTAATAAAAACATCAATAATCACACCACACTACCACCCAAACAAAAAATTAATTTAATTTTAATTTTTTTATAACACCACACACTCCCTCCCCACTACTCAACTTGGTATTTTATTTTTTTTTTTTTTTTTTTTTTTTTTGCTCCCAATAAATATTGATTGTTATTATTTTTATTTATGATTAAAAAAAAACAAAAAAAAAAAAAAAAACAAAATATAACAATACCCAAAAATAAAATATTTAAAGGGTAGAGTGATAATAATTAATCATACACAAAATAATGAAAGTCACAAGTAGTTACAAAAAAAAAAAAAAAATAAAAAAAATAATAATATATAATAATAAACTAAATCCTATATATTGACATTATGTATGGCTCCATAATATTATAATAGTAGTATATTTAATTATAATTATTTACGATTTCAAAGATCGAAACCAATTATAACACTACTGTTATGAAACAAATGTGTATATTTTACACTAACCTCGTCGATATCTATTGTGTGTAACAATTAGGGGTTTTTTTATTTCCTTTTTTTTTTTTTTTTTTAAAATTTTTTTTTTCTACACTAATTTTAAAAAAGATAAAATATTTTGATCTATTATGTGTATCAACACACCTTTTCATGTTTACTTACACACAAACAAAAAACACTAAAAATTTTAAATTTTATTTTTTTTTATTTTTTATTTTAAATGATTAAAATATAAAATTAAATAAATATAAATAAATTAATAAAAAAAAAAAAAAAAAAAAAAAAAAAAAAAAAATCAAATAATAAATATTTAAGTGATAATATTATTTCTTTTTTTAAAAAAATAAATTTTCAAATACATTCAAAATTAAAACAATAATAACAGATTCAAAATATCAATATCATTTGGTTTTTGTTTTTGTTTTTTTTTTTTAAAAAAATAACAATAATTATACACACTAATAAATATTTATAACAATAACCCACAAACGCCACACTCACTTGTTTTTTTAATTTTTCAATTTAATTTTATTTATTTAATCAAAAAAAAAAAAAAAAAAATAAATAAAAAAAATAAAAAATAAAAATAATAAAAAAAATAATAGTAAAAAAAAAAAAAACTAAAAATACTAACTTTTTTTTTTTTTAATAATATAAAAAAAAAAAAAAATAAAAAATATTTTTTCAATATCTTTATCTTTTTTAATATAAAAGAAGAAAGATTTAATATAGTTCGAATAACTACAAAATATATACAAAAATGGCATTAAATAAAAAATTGTAAGTTAATGATAGTAAAATAAATAATAGTAATAATAAAAAAAAAACAAAACCAAAAAATATTTTATACTAATTCTTTTTAATATATTAAAATTTTTTTTTTTTTTTAATTATTAGAATTAGTTTATTACTTTTAGTTTTTATTATTTTAAATATTGTAAATTCCCATCAACAAGAAGATTGTGATGATGACGATGAAGATTTAGGAATTTCAGCAGAGAGATCAGAGAGAAGATCAGTTAAAAATAGTAACGATGGTAGTAATTTTTATAATTTAAATGATTACTATACACCAGAGAATTGGAATTATTATAGTGGATCATTTGCCACCAAAGATTGTAGGGATGCATCATACATAACCATACCATTGGGTACAACCGGTGGATTGGATGAAGGTAATCTCTCATCATTCCTTCTCACCAAGAAGGGTAGTAATCTTTTCATTGCATTGGATGCAGGTACAGTATGGCAAGGCGTTAGAAGATTGACCACCTTCAAATACTTCAATACCCTCTTCAACATTACATATCCATCATGGGCAGTACTCCCAGAGCAAAGAACATCATGGTTCCTCAAGAATCACGTTATGAGCTATTTCATTGGTCACAGTCATTTGGATCATGTTGGTGGATTAATTTTAGTTTCACCAGAGGATTATTTAGCCAAGAATTGGATCGACGTTCAACCACCAATCAACAATGGTATCATGGGTCTCATTCGTAAATTGGGCTTCAAACCAACCGATTTCACTTCCTCAAGTATCCTCCAAAAGAAAACCATCATGGGTTTACCATCTACCATCAATTCAATCTCTACCAATCTCTTCAATAATCAAGTTTGGCCAAATCTTCCATCTTTTGGTCGTTACCAATACCTTAGTTTAGCCAGTGGTATTGAATATCCATTCACTGAGTTGGTTCCATACAATTCCACCACCATGTCTTTGGTAGCCAATGAATTCCCATTCTCTCTCAAAGTTAAACCATTTGAATTGTGTCATGATAATTTAATCTCTACCTCTTTCCTCTTCACTGATAGTATCACTGGTGAACAAATTGCTTTCTTCTCTGATACAGGTGTTCCATCCTCTGTCGCTTGTGATTGGGAAGGTAAAATCTATGCCGTCTGGAAACAAATTAAAATCGATAAATTAAAAGCTATCTACATCGAAACCTCTTTCCCAAATAGTACTCCAGACTCTGCAATGTTTGGTCATCTCCGTCCAAGAGATGTCATGAAGTTAATGGATCAACTCTTAGCTCAATCCATTCAAACCTCTCCTCCAATGACCAATCTTAAACATGTCAAATTAATCATCGAACACATTAAACCACAAGTTGCTGAAGATCCAAATGGTTGGACAACTCAAAGAGTAATCTATCAACAATTAAAAGAAGCAAATACTAATGGTATTAGAGTTATTATTCCAAATCAAGGTGATCCAATTTGTATTTAAATAATTAATTAATTTATTAATTAATTATTAATATTAATAATAATAAAAAATAAAAACAATAATAATAAAAATAATAATAATAATAATAATAATAATAATAATAATAATAATAATAAAAATAATAATAATAATAATAATAATAACAATAATAATAATAATAATAATAACAATAATAATAATAATAATAATAATAATAATAATAATAATAATAATAATAATAATTAAACATATTTATTTATTTATTCACCAAAAAAAAAAAAAAAAAAAATAACAAAAAAAAAATAACAAAACCAAACCGATAATTTTTTTTTTTTAAAAAAAATCATATTCACTTACAACTCACCTTCACCTTCCAAAAATTCAGTTTCCACAATTGTATAGATTTTTTTTGAAGACAGCCAACCTCCTTTTTTTTTTAATTCCAAAAAATAAAACCTTTATTTTTTTTTTAAAAAAAATTTTCAATATATTTTTGTATTATTTTCCTTTCGAGTCCAAATTAAAATTGGAATATTCCATTAACATGTTTATTATTACTATTAAAATTTATTATTTTTTTTTCGAGGCCGTAAGTTTTAACCTAAAATTTCATAAAAAAACCTGGAAAAAAAAACATTTTGTTTATTTTTTATTTTACATTATTTTTTTATTTTTATTTTTTGTATATTTTATTTATTTCTTATTTTTTTAATTTTTTTTTTATAAAACTTGTTGAGAATCACTATGGAACTCATTTAAATTATTATTATTATTATTATTTTCATTTTCAGTTATTTCATTATCGTCATCATCTTGAAAATCGACTTGTTCATCTTGGTCAGTTTGTGATTCGATATTTTCTTGTTCTTCCTCTTCTTGTTCTAATTCTGGTTGTTCTTCCTCTTCTTGCTCTGAATCATTTTCGTGATTTATTATGACAGGTGGTGGTTGTGAGGGGATTGTTGATTTAACTGATTTTGAGGATTTAATTGAAGATGATGATTTAACTGATGAAACTGACTTCACCGATGCTGTTGATTTGATTGATGCTGAAGATTTTACAGATGAAACTGATGCATTTGATTTTATTGATTTTGGTTTTGGTTTTCTTATTGGCGGTTGTTGTTGCTGTTGTTGTTGTTTAGATTTTCTAGAAGAATTGTCATCGTAAGAGTCTTGTGTATAGTTATCACTTTCATCATCTGTACTATAGGCAATGAAGCTATTATTGTTGCTTGTATCATAAATATCAGCTTCACTTTCTTCGTTTGGTTGCCAATCTGATGTTTGAGTTATTAATTGTCTTGGTGGTGCAGCACTATTTGATGAATTTGAACGCTTCGATAAACTAACAGCACTTGATGCTGTTGAAGAATTTGAATTTGATCTTGAACGTTGATTCTTATCGATTGGTGCTACTAAAACTGTTGTTGGAGTTGATGATCCTGCGCCATTTAGTTGTTTGTTATTATTACCACCATTGTTGTTGGTGTTGTTGGTTGTACCTGTATTACTGCCAACACTACTATTTGAAGTATTGATACTATTGGTTCCATTACTATTATTCATATTGATAGAATGTTGAAGAATATGACTACTGCTATTGGTAGAAACAGATGCAGAGGTAGTACCACTGCTATTAACACTTTCAAACAGTGTTGGTGAAGATGGTGGTGGTAATGAAGAGAGATGTTCTGGTACGTCAACTAATGGTGTTACAAAGTCCTCAGGTATGTGAACAGTATAAGGTGTTTTATTGAAATACTCAGAGACGTAAACTGAATCCAATACCGATGTTTCAAATCTATTTTCTGCCAATTTATCTTGCATTTTTTGGAATAATTGAATGATTTGATTTCTTTTCTCCTTTGAAAGTGAACCAAATGATTGAAGTGTTGAGGCAAAGTTTTGAATCAAAGTTGAGGTGTAGGCAGATGCTAAAGTCTTTGGGAAAATTAAATGATTTAACGTTCTATTTATATCAAAGAGCAATGGTTGAGCGATTGCAGTCCAACCTGATAGACCAAACTGATTGTTATCTAAATTTATATAGATTAAAGAGGTGTTCTCTCTTAACATTTCACCAATGATTGAAGCCATTGAATCACCCAAACCATTGTCAGAGATGTCCAACTCCTTGAGGCTATTATTTTTAACCAATGACTCTAACAATGGTGTTAAACTCTTTGACAATGGATATTTACCACCACTGATATTGAGTGTACGAATGGTTGGGAAAGTATTGATAAGACTAGCCAATTGTTGGCAAAGTTGATCACCTTCAGGACCTTGAGAAAAGTAATTATTTGCAATGTTTAACTCGTGTAAATTAAATTGATCAATATTTTTAATTGCATTTAAAAGTTCCATAAGTGAACGACAGTTTAAACGATTGTTTGAAATATCCAATGCCTCCAAATAACGACAACCAGAAATCGATTTCGACATGAGTGTTGCTTCACGTGCACCCAACGCATTATGTGATAGATTGAGTGAAATATTTGAAATCTTTCTATTTCTATTGAAAGAAATGAAAATATCCTCCAATGAATCGGCATTCATACCACAGCCACTGAAATTCAATTCACTCAAATTCATCACCGTATCGAATACTTCATTACCTAAAAGCTTTGCCGATGTTCTGTCGATTCTATTCAATGATAAATCTAATCTTGGTATATCGACAACACGTAATGGTGGTCCCATCAATTGGAAATTCAAATTACAATTCGCTAAAACTAAACAATCCAATGAATGGTGTCCTCTAATCTTTGCCATCCATCCACCAATTGCTTGTGATCCAATATCTCCAAATTTATTATGTGATAAATTTAAATATTTAATTGCTAATGACATTCCAAAATTTCTTTCAAATGATTCAAACAATATTGCAATTGTTCTAAAAATAAAAATGGAAATTTTAGTAAAAAAAAAAAAAAAAAAAAAAGAAAAAAAAAGTATTATTTTTAAATCTTACTTTGGTAATAATTCACATTTTGATAAATTTAAACTAACCAAACCATGTGAAAATTTGGAAAAACATTCACAAAGTGTTGCCATAATTGGAAATGGAATATTGTTTTTTGATAAATCTAAAGCTTGAATAACATTACTTGGATTCTTTACTAAACCATTTGCTAATGGTTGTAATGATTGTTCAACTCTTAAATTTGATAAATTTAATTTTGTAATTGATTTATTTGTTTCTAAACACATTCCAATTGCACTTATAACTAAATTTTTAAAAAATAATTTTAGAGACTAAAATAATTTTAAATGAATTTTCTCAAAAAAAAAAAAAAATACATACTATTGGCATGTGGTAAACCAGATAAATTTACAGATTTGAAATAAGTATTATTACGTAAACTTGTAATTGCAGTGAATAAATTAAAACTTAATTCAGAAGATGGCTCAATACCTGCTAATTGTGTGAAATCAATCTCTGTAATATCACTTGAATATAATGCATCAATTAATCTAATGAAATCCAATGTACCAACTGATTTGTAAACTCTTGGATAATAATATGAATGTGCAATATATCCATCCACAAAACCATGTGCTGATGACATAATTAATGGTACTTCAAAATCAATTAATCTATTTAAAAATAAAAATTAATTAGAAAAATTTATATTCATCATCCATCATTATTCATCATTCTATTGATTTTATAGTTTTAGAGACTTACTTATTTTCTGGTAAATTTAATTTCATCATTGAGGTTTCAGGGAAACCACAAGTAATTCTTCTGTAACTTGTTCTGATTGCTCTAATTAAAATTTGAAGTTTATCAAGTGGAGCTTTAATTGTGATACCTAATTGTTCATTATTTTCTCCATTATATTTTATAGTAAATGAATCGTCGCTCTCTGCGCAAATCTCTGAAACATTATATAAATGAAATTCGAGTTCAACCTTTTTTTTTAAAATTAATTTTAAAAACAATAAGTAAGAAAAAAAAAAAAAAAAAAAAAAAAAAAAAAAAAACAGAGATAGAAAAAAGAATATTAATACAAATTAATTAGTCGTTTTTTCATATAATTTCGCGAAAACGATAATTTAAAAAACAGGGAAAAAAAAAGTTGATTTCTTTTGAAACCTCCCAGTTTTTTTTTTTTTAATTTTTAAAAAAATTTTTTAATTCCAGGCGCACAATGAAATTAAAAATTGATTATTTGAAATTAATCATGATACCAGTGTTTTTTTTTTTTTTTTTTCTCCATTGTCGGTATACACATTAATTTATTCCACCACAAAATAATTTTTCACACAATGTAAAATTTATGGTGTGAGTGTGGGGTGAGGGAAATAATAAAATAAAAAAAAAATAAAAAAAAAATAAAAAAAAAAGAAAAATAATATGAGATATTATTTATCTCTTTATGTTATCTACTTACTGATTTACCAAATGTACCTCTTTTAATTGAGATTATTTTACATTTTCCTACTACAATTAATCTCTTATTAAAAGTTGAACCTGAAATATTTGGTGATTTATTTGCTTCAACCCAAACTGTATGTGTAATTTGTTCACCAAATGATTGACTTGTTACACCTAAACTATCCTCAATGAACTCTAAATTGTTATAAAAAAAGAAATCGAGAGAAATAATAACAATTAGTATATTATTGCTTTTATTTATATTGGAGAAAAAAATTTTATTGTTTTATTTTATTACTTTTTTCAACCTCTGGTTCTACTGTTGCCATTATTTATTTATTTTATTTTTTTAAAGAAAAATATTATATCGTTTTGTGTATTTTAAAATACTGCAATATGGGTTGTTTTTGTGTAAAAGCAAGCTATTTTTTTTTTTTTTTGAAAAAAATAAAAATAATAATAAATATGTATTAAGTAGATGCTTATCTCTATTAATTATTTGTATAGAGATATTTATATATGTTTTGTGGAAAAAGGTGAATATGATTAGTTCTGAAAAAATTTGATTTGATATTAATAAAAGATCTTTGTTGTGTTTTTGAAAAAAAAAAAAAAAAATAAAAAATAAAAAAAAAAAAAAAAAAAAAAAAATTATAAAAAAATTAAATTTAATTAAAAAAAAAATATATTTTTAAAAAAAAAAAAAAAAAAAAATAAAAATTAAAAAAAAAAAAAAAAAAGAACGAAATTTTTTGAAAAGCTGCAACACCAACTGGTCAAAAAAACAAATATTTATTTATATAAATAGAAATTTCAGTGCAATTCATATTTTGTACACTACTACCAACAAATAGTATATAATATATATTATATATTATATTCAAGTTTTTTTTCAGTTAATCAGTACCAAACATAAAAGGTGTGAATAAAAAACAAAACAAAAAAAAAAAAGTTTTTTTAGTGAGAAAAAAAAAAATCTATTGTTTTTCCTAAAAAAAAAAAAAAAAAAAAAAACACACAATATATAAATAAAAAAAATAAAAAAAGACAATTTTAGAAAGTTATATACACAAACACACACGCATAAATACACACAAGATACCAATAAAAGAAAATATATAAATAATAATTATGGTATCAAAAGAGATTAAAAGTGTAATTGAAAAGACATTAGGAGAAAAAACAAAGGATATAGATGAAACAATCATTGATTATATTTCAGGAGTATTTGAAGATGAAGGTGTAACCAGTGATATGGATGAGTTGATTGAGATCCTATCACCATTGTTATTGGATACATGTTTTGCAGATGATGAAAAGAGTGTCAATGGTGCAATCAATGGTATAGTGGAAGCATTAGTCAATGAGAAGCTTATTACAATCAAACAGAAACAAACCATTACACAACTCTCACAACCTGTAGCACTCCAAAGATTAGATGATCGTGTAGGAGCAGCAGTATCATGGATGAAAGCAGAGGAAGGCATTTCCATTGTGAACAAAGATCAATTGGAGGCCAATGAAAAACGTTACAACGCAAGAAAGGAAGCACGTCTTGCCAAAGAGGAGAGAAAGAAACTCCGTCAAAATGCAGCATTGGCAGCATTGAACTCCTTGAAAGAACAACAAACCATGATGGCCTCAACCATTCGTGGTACCAACCAATCACGTGATATTCATGTCGATACATTCAATGTCACCTACGGTAAGAATGATTTGATTATCAATTCCGATCTCAACTTGAACTATGGTAGAAAGTATGGTTTAATTGGTAGAAATGGTACCGGTAAGACAACACTTCTTCGTCATATCGCCTCCAGAGAGATTGGTATCGATAACAATCTCTCCATTCTTCACGTCGAACAAGAGGTTAACGGTAATGAAACCTCTGTAATCGAGTGTGTACTCGAAGCTGATGTTGAAAGAGATCGTCTCCTCAAGGAGGAGAGACGTTTAAGCGCTCTCCCAGAGAGTGAAAAGAATAATCTCTCTGAGAAACTCAATAGCATCTACGAGAAACTTAATCATATTGATGCTCATACCGCCGAACCAAGAGCCGCCGCCATTCTCTCAGGTTTAGGTTTCACTGAGGAAATGCAACAACAACCAACCAAGAGTTTCAGTGGTGGTTGGAGAATGAGAATTTCTTTGGCACGTGCACTCTTTATTCAACCTGATGTACTCTTATTGGATGAGCCAACAAATCATTTGGATCTATTTGCTTGTCTCTGGTTAGAGTCCTACTTAGTCAATTGGAATCGTACTTTGGTCATCGTATCACATCAACGTGAGTTCCTCAATGCAGTTTGTACCGATATCATGCATTTGAACAATAAGAAGATCGACTATTACAAAGGTAACTACTCTGTGTTTGAACGTACTCGTTCCGATCGTTTGAAGGCCCAACAACGTTCTTTCGAAGCCCAACAATCTCAAAAAAAACATATTCAAGCTTTCATCGATCGTTTCCGTTACAATGCAAAACGTGCAAAGATGGCTCAATCTCGTATCAAACAATTGGAGCGTATGGAGGACATTGGTGAGGTTTTGGATGATCCAACCGTCACCCTTCAATTCTTAGAGCCTGAACAATTGGCTCCACCCATTCTTCAATTCCAAGATGTTTCATTTGGTTACTCACCAGACAAACTCCTCTTTAAGAACCTCAATCTTGGTATCGATATGGGTAGTCGTGTTGCACTTGTTGGTGCAAATGGTGCCGGTAAAACCACCCTCTTACGTTTGTTATGTGGTGAATTGGAAGAAACTAATGGTTTGGTCATTCGTAATGGTAAATTGAGATTCTCTCGTTTCAGTCAACATTTCGTCGATCAATTGGATCTCTCCAAATCCCCACTTGATAATTTCCTCACCAAATATCCAGGTACCACCGCTCAAACCGCTCGTGCTCATTTGGGTAAGTTTGGTTTATCTGGTGATATTGCCCTTCGTACTGTAAATACTTTATCTGGTGGTCAAAAATCTCGTGTCGTTTTGGCTCAAATCTCTTACACCAAACCTCACATCCTCCTACTCGATGAACCTTCTAATCATTTGGATATTGATACTGTTGATGCACTCTGTCATGCTCTCAATGTTTTCGAAGGTGGTATACTTTTAGTATCTCACGATGAAAGATTAATTTCTTTGGTTTGTGATGAGATTTGGTATTTCGACGGTGAAGAAAGTGAACCAAAAGAAGTTAAAAACTTTGATGGTGATTGGAATGATTATAAAAAAGCGATCTGGAATTTGTAATAAATTTATTCATTTGTGTTTAAAAAAAAAAAATAATAATAAAAAAAATTTTTTAAAAAAATTTTCCTGCCATTTATTCTTTTTTTTTTTCTTTATTATTTATTTTGTATTTAATAATATGACGTGGCTGTAATTATTTGAATTCATTGTAATTTGGTAATTTTTTAGAGCGAAAATTTTTTTTTTTAAATTGGATATTAATGTTTTAGCTGTTCTCCTCGAAGATAAGACAGGATTTATATATATTATAAAATCATTTTTATTTTTTTCGATTAAAGTTTTGTTTTTAGGCTATTGTTATTTTTTAAATTAAAAAATTTTTTTTTTTTTTTAATAACCTCCAATTGGATGTGTTCGAATCATGTTTTTATTTATTAATTATTTTATTTTAAATTTTTTTTCTGTGACCACGTTAATTCGTGGTATGATCAAGACTTGAATCAAGGCCATGGAGGCTGTGTTATTCAGTGTGAAACCACTATGCAAAGCCCACCACCAAAAAATTATTTACAAGCTGTTTTTGAAAAAATGTGATGATACATCATTTTGAAGTTTATCGCTTATTTAATTCTAAGTCAAATATCAATACAATAACACTTAGATTATTACGTTTATCCATTTATTATCTATTTATTAATACAATCAATACACATTCAATAATTTATATATTTATCATTATCTATTTATCATTCATATCAATTCACCTTAAACTTTATTGCGCGAGAATCGCGACTTTATTATAAAAATGAATTATAGGAAAATTCAAATAATTAAAACAAATTCATTATTAGAATTAAATTAATAATCGTTCAAAGAATATTCCATAAAAATTATCAAGAAATTCACTATAAAAGAAAAACAAAAATATTAAATAAAGCGTTCGCATTTTTAAAGAGTTTTCATATATAAATAATTAATAATATTTACATTTTATTTGTAGTTTAATTGTAGTCAATAATAGAGTTTCGTAGTATATATTTTATAGTGTATTAATTTAGATAAGAAATTAAAGTCAATAAATTTAGTAATTATAGCATTAAGGTAGAACATTACAAAAAAACATCAAATATCCTTGTTGGTCTAGTGGTGAGGATTTTCGCCTGTCACGCGAAAGGCCCGGGTTCAATTCCCGGACAGGGAGCTTTTACAAAAAAAACCAATTTCCGAACTTCGTAAAAAATCAAGATTCACAATTTCTAAAGAGTAATATAGATGATTGGAACAAATGTAGAACTAAAAGAGGAATTTTCCGATTCGCCAATTCAATAAAAAATCAATCGGTTCTTCCCTTATCTCTATCTGAATGGTATAAAGAAAAAAAAAAAAATAATAAACTTTATTATTGTTAAAGACTAAGGTCAAACAATAATCATTAAGATGAAAAAAAAAAAAAAAAAAAAAAAAACAAAGAGGAAAGAATAAGGGTATAACTATAACTTCCTTTTCACCAACATACTAAATATCAAAGATCCAAAAACTAAAAACACAATGCTTAGATTTCATTCGAGATGCCTCCCTCTAAACTATCTCCACAAAAAACCATGCCAAATGTGCAATATCAACATGTCTATTGATCCATACGGTCACCTATTCTTTAGCTGCACAAAAACAAAAAACTTAATAAATATTAACAAACTAATAAATTTTGTCTTTGTGACAACAGGTAGACATTCAAACTGGAAAGTGGATAGAGCGATTGTAAATGGAAAAACAATTATCAGAATATTTCCAAAATTCAATAACAATACTCCAACCGATAACCAAATCAATCCTGACTACGAAATAGAGACCTTTCACAAGCCTTACTTCACATGGTGTTATAAAGCCATTAATTATGACTTAAACAGATCATATGCATACAATAATGTAATAGCATTAATCATGCATAACATATGAATATGGGTTTGTAATCAATTGTATGGTAACAAGGAGCTACTAGATACCAATCTGGATTTTGAAATGCTAACAAACAAATGGCACCAACTAGCTTCTATGGAATACATCAAATTATTAAAAGAATATAAATAATCGACAGCCAAAGAACCAGAAAGATTCAATGATATCAACTCTAATAATAATATAAAAATAATCAAAAACAGGATTTCAAAGATATACTGTATATTAAGAAAATCTCTCCCTAATAATGTGATTGTGGACTTTTTCATATAAATGTAAAAGCATCATACATTAATTAAATTAACTATTAAAAAAAACAATAAACTTTATTATTGTTAAAGACTAAGGTCAAACAATAATCATTAAGATGAAAAAAAAAAAAAAAAAAAAAAAAAAAAATTTATTAATTAAATAAAGATTTAAAAAACCAAAGGTTCCTTAGAGCGATTTATCCACAATAGATTTAAATATAATAATAGTAATAATAATCGTAGCAATAGTGAAAACATAGAAAATTAATTTTTTTTTATCTTTTATTCTATTTTAATATTTAACAATGATTTATTCATCGTTATTATAACTTTCTATGCTATTTCTGTACATTCTATCATTCTACAACTTTTTTTCTTTGGAATTTTTCTATTTTTATAAAAGGAACAATCTTTAAATAATTTTTTTTTTTTTATATTTGGAAAATTAAAGACAATAAAAGAATAATTTTTTATAAATAGAAAAAACTATAATTTACATATATTATTTCAAAATGTAATAAACACGAATAAATAATGATGCTATAAAACCACCTAAGGTTTAGTCCAAGGTTAGAATCAAAAGGTCTGAAGAGAAGGTTTGATTAGAAGGTCTCAACAGAATCTAACCTATAGGTTCCTTAGGGAATAATTCAAGTATAAAAACAAAATTAAAATTATAAAATAAACATTCATTAATTCATTCATTAATTAACAATAAGTATATAAACAGTTAAAGAGTATAAATTATTATTATTGATTATATTGTGGAATTTATATTTATATAAAAGAGTTATATAAATAATAATATTCAAGGGACACAATTAAAATATTCTTATAAGAGATAAGAAGGATTATATTTAGATATTTTTTTTTTTTTTAATAACCTCATCCAATTGGATGTGTTCGAATCTTGTTTATTAGTTTTTTTTTTTTTTTTATATTTTTATCATTTTATATTTTTTTTTATAAATAGTTAGTGTTGTAGGAACGGTATTCCTCTAAGTATTTTGGTAGTTGGATTTTCATTAATTTAGAATTCCAGGTATGGCTGAATTTTTCTAATTTTTTCATTATTATCCAGGTTGTATTTTCTTGGGGTTTATAATTATTGAGATTCATTCTTAGTTGTCGATTTATCGTTTTAATTAATTTGTCCCACTCTGCATCTCTTGCTCTTGCTAATTTAAAAGTGATTTGGTTAATTGTAATTGTTGTTTCTTTATTATTGAATTTGAGTTGATTTCTTCTGTGCCAGATCGCTTCCATTATAGCTCCTATGGTATTGGAGTTAAATTTACTATATAAGCTCTTTAGTAATTTCTCGTCCCATTCACCATGGTTTTTATTATTTGATTCTTCCATTATAATTGAGTATATTCTATTGCATATGGGCTTGATTTTACTACATTCAAAGAATATATGTTTCGATGTTTCTAGTTCCACACGATCTACACCGATCTCCATATATTTTAGGTAAAGCTTTTAGAAGATACCTCCATATTAGATCTCTTCCTTTGTTTATTGATACTTTTCTAGCTTCTGTAAATGGTAATATTGCAAGGTTAAGATTGCTTTGGATTAGTTTTTGACCGTTGGTTGGTTCGTGGGTGTTCCAATTTCTATTATTGTTGTCCATCATCATTCTATATATTTTTTTTAGTTTAGTTTTGTGTTTAAAGTTAGGATTTAATTCTTTATGATTGATATTTGTTTGATCTTTTATTTTATTCAGTTTCAGCCACGCATTTAGACATTTTTTGTGTATTCTTGATAGTTGATTCTGAGGTTCACAATACCATGCATCCATAAACGCAGCAGCTCTACTCGTATTTCTGTCAGATAAGTATAATTCGTAAATCCATGCCTTCTGCGAATCGGCTCTAGCTTCCATGTCCCATAGTCCTATTCCACCTATATTATAGTCTCTTTTGCTTCTTTTTTTTGAAATTGTCCACTGTCCATTTCTATTGAATATCATTTGTGCATTTATTGTTTCTAATTTATTTATGTTTTGAATTTCGCTTATATATAAGTGAAATGTTAATTGTGACAACAAGTATGATTTAAGAATGGTTAGCCTGCCTTTGAAGGTTGAAGATATTTTCATGTAACTTTTTGTTAAACTTTGGATTTTATCAATTATTTCCTCTATCTTTGATGAAACTCCTTTTTTGTCGAAGTTAAAACCTAAATATCTCTCTTCTTTTTCTATTTTGTTGTATAGTGTATTTGAGTTTGGGTTGATTGCTATGCATATACATTTATTGTTGTTTATTTTTGCAGCTGTTGCTGAACAAAATTTTTTGATTATGTTGTCCATTTCTATTGCTTCCTCCTCATTCTTTGCTATTGTGACTGTATCATCTGCAAATTGACCTATTTTAAAAAAATTATTTGGACTAATTTCAATGCCTTGTGTTTTATTGTTTCTTCTGATGGCTGTGGACATACATTCACATACTAATGCAAAGAGAGTGGGTGATATTGGATCACCTTGTTTTGTTCCTCTCTCAGTTAGGAAACTTTCTGAGAATTGACCATTTATGTAAATTTTGATGTTTGATTCTTTTAACATATTTATAATAGTGTTAATTAGTTTTTTTGGAAAGTTTAAATGTTCCATTGTTTTTATTATTGTTTTATGAGACAATGAGTCGAATGCCTTTTCGAAGTCATAAAAAGTAATGATTGAGTTTTTATTTTCTTTTACCGTACATTTTTCTAGTGCCATATCCAGTGCAATTATGTTTGAGTGTAAAATTCTTTTCGGTACAAATCCATTTTGGTATTTCGATATTATGTTTGGTAGGATGTTTAATATTCTATTATTTATTATTTTGGAATAAATTTTATAATCAACATTTAGTAGTGTTATTGGACGTCTGTTGGCAATGTCCAGTATATCTCCTTTACCTTTATATATTGATATCAGAATTCCATTTTTGAACATTGAAGGAATATCATTATTGATGAAGTGATTAAAAAGTTTTTTGAGTAGTGGAATTAGTTTGTAATAATAAGTCTTGTATAATGAAGATGTTAAACCATCTTCCCCTGGTGCTTTTCCTTCATTAATTTTTTCAATTGCTAGTTTTATTTCATATTCATCTATTTCTCTCTCCATATCTTTTAAATTCTTTGAGCTTATTAATGGGTTCCAAGTTTTAAGAAGATCTAGATGGTCATTTGTATTGCTTTCTTTTTCTTTGAATAGTTCTTGATAATAATTTCTGAATGATTCTTTAATAGTTTCGTCCATACTTTCAACTCTTCCTGTTTGTGGATTCTTTATCTGGTAAACATTTGAGTTTGCTTTTTTCTTTTTTAATAAAAATGTCAACAGATTTGAAGCAACTTCTTTATTATTTATATAATTGATAGAATTTTTTATCATTTTATCAGTTTTTTCTTCTTCCTCCAATATTTTGATTCTTTCTTTCAAATTCTTTTTTTCATCTTCTGAGTTAGAGTTCCAAAATTTATTAGATAAGTTTTCTAGTTAAAGTTTTCTTTTTCTGATTGTTTTTTTTTCTATTAATATACATTCTTTTTTAATTTTTTTTTTGCATCCTAACCATGTTTCAATGATATCTTGCTTTTGGTCGTTTGTTTTATCTACATAGTAATCTATAATATTTTCGAATTTGGTTGTGTATTTATTGTTTTTAATAATTAGAGAGTTCATTTTCCATAAGTGAATAGATTTTGTTCTTATAAAATTTGGTATTTTGAATTCCATTACTGTAAAATTGTGATCTGATTTATTTATTTTTTCTACTATTTCATATTTATATAATATTTGTTGCATTTTGTTTGAGATGAAGGATCTATCTAATAGTTTATTTTTAAATGATGTTTTAATAGTGGATGAAGGGATTATTTCCACTAAGCCTGCTTCATTCATTATATTTTCTAATTCATTATTTTCTTTCCACTTCCTTTTATCCAATCTTCCATTTTTAATTTTAATTGTGGCGTATTTATTTATGTTAAAATCTCCAGTAACTAAATCTGCTTTTGCTAAATCTTCAAGCGATATTTTTTCGATAAGCCAGTCTTTCCTTCTTTCATATGATGCTGGAGCATATATTCCTATTGTATTTATTTTAAAATTATTTATTATAATAGTAAATTTTATAATTCTACCATCTATACTTTCTACATTTTTTATCATTGTTTGTGGATTATTATTTATTACCAGAATCCCTTTGCCTCTATTATCATTTTCTCCACATGCGTTGTATAAATTATTTGATTCTAATATTTTGTGTTCTTTTTTTAAATTCGTTTCTGTTATAATTGATAAATCTGGTTTTAATAGATTTATAGAGTTGTTGGTTTGTCTAAAACTTTCATTGGTTGAACAGCCTTGACAATTCCAATTAAGTATTCTGAACATTTTTTTTTTTTTTTTTTTTTTTTTTTTTTTTTTTTTTTATTCGGTAGGTTTCTTAGGTATAAATGAAATTGTCGATACTATTCCTTTTAGTTTTTTTGGTGCTTTGTCTACAATTGCTGCTACCATTAAATCATTTTCTTCTTCCGATATTGGTTTTCTTGTTGTTTCTATTTTTTCTATATCTTCTTCATCTTCCATTGTAGTTATTTTGTTAGTTGGCGACGTTCTTGTTGGTGTATAATATGGAGATAAATACTCTTTATACTTTTTTAATGGTTCAAAAATTAATGGTGAGTTGAACATTGGAGGTGAAATTATTGGTCTTTTGATAGATGCTAGTCTTCTATCTGAATTTGTTTTTGGTGTTGAATTTTTAATTATTTGATCGAAATTTTTAAGGTCTTCTTCGTTATCAAATGCCAATATATCTATATCTATTGTTTTATTATTTAAATTTCTTTCTTCTTCCTTCTCTTCTTTTATTTTGCTATCACCTTCATCTTTATTTGTATTTTCTTCAATATTATTTTTTTTTTCTGTACCTTCTTGATTGTCTTCTAAACATTCATTGATAAAATCATCTAATCCAATAAATGTATCGTTCTTCTCAAAAGCATCATTATCTTTTTGGTTATTTTTTTTTAATATTGGGTTTTTGATTAAAGATGGAATTTTTTTTTTAATTATTGTTGTATTTTTCTTTTCCTCATAGCTCTTGGTATCTTTATTATTTGTTGTTTCTTTTTTTTGATTATTGTTTTTTTTGTTATTATTGTGGCAAATAATTGTTATATGTTCACATTCTAATTTTTTTGGGTTTTCTAAATCTTCTACTAGACTATTAAATGAGTATACTTTAAGTACATCTTCCTTAATTTCGGAATATATTACTTCTATTCCAGCTTTGTTTAAGACCTGTTTTACATCTTCTTCTGAATGTTTCCAATTGAATTCAGTGAAAATTTTTCTTGGTTTAACCGTTATTTTATATGTTCCTTTCATATTAGATTTGAATTTGCTCAACATTTTAGTGACTGTTGCCTTTGAGTCGGTCAATACCTTATATTTCCCATCACTAGTAATTATTGCATCTTCAATTCTTTTTTCTTTCTCCAATCTGTTTCTTAGACTAATACTAATTTCTTCTTTGATATTTATCATATATGTGTATGTTTTATGTAATTTCTGTGATTTTAATACCACAGAGTTTAATTCTTTAGAAATATTTTCTGTGTTAAATCTATTTTTTTTTACAACTTCTGAAAATAATGTTTCCATCTTTTAGCTATTCTAATTTTTTTATTTAAAAATGAAAACTTAAAATTTTGGAAATTTATTTAAGAAGTATGGTTTGGGGTTTTTTTTTTTTTTTTTTTTTTTTTTTTTTTTTTTAAGAGAATATAAATAAAATTATAGTGTTGTTGATGTGTGAATAAATTTTTAAATGAACTGAATTATTTTTTTTATAATTTTTTTTTTTGCTTCCGCAAAATTAAAATTAAAAAACACACTAAATTTGTGTGATTTTATTTTATTTATTTTATTTAATTATTATTAATATTTATTTATTTTTTAAGAGAATATAAATAAAATTATAGTGTTGTTGATGTGTGAATAAATTTTTAAATGAACTGAATTATTTTTTTTATAATTTTTTTTTTTGCTTCCGCAAAATTAAAATTAAAAAACACACTAAATTTGTGTGATTTTATTTTATTTATTTTATTTAATTATTATTAATATTTATTTATTTTTTAAGAGAATATAAATAAAATTATAGTGTTGTTGATGTGTGAATAAATTTTTAAATGAACTGAATTATTTTTTTTATAATTTTTTTTTTTGCTTCCGCAAAATTAAAATTAAAAAACACACTAAATTTGTGTGATTTTATTTTATTTATTTTATTTAATTATTATTAATATTTATTTATTTTTTAAGAGAATATAAATAAAATTATAGTGTTGATGTGTGAATCTTTTTAGATATCGCTCACGCGATTCTTTACAAAATTTTCATAAAATTCCTCATTGGTGTAGTCGGTAACACTCTAGTCTTTCACACTGGTACCTCGGGTTCGATTCCCGAATGGGGAGCTTTTTTGGCGTCCTAACAAAGGTCAAGGGTTCGACACCTTTGGGGATTATAGAAGGGGTGATTATCTGGTCCGTTGATACCGGGGGCTTAGCGTAGTGGTTCCACGCAGAATCACAAGCCTCCGTGGTCAAGACCTTGGGATCGAGTCTTGGTCATACCACGAAGTAACGTGGTCATAATTAAACCCTCATTATTTGAGGCTATAAGTAGTGGTTCTGCGCTGAATCACACAGTCTCCGTGGCCTTGGTTCGAGCCTTAGGTCATACCACGAAGTAACGTGGTCATAAATAACACACCTCATAATCAACCGGAAAAAAAGCTCGACTTCCAAAAAACAACAACAAAAAAAAAAAAAAAAAAAAAACATGGTGATTAGAAATTCTAATTAAAAAAAAAAAAAAAAAAAAAAATAAAACCGGAAAAAACTCATTCCCACTCGCCTCCTAACTTTTATTTAATTAACACCGCTGATAGACCTTGCGTCTAATCATAGGTAAAAAAAAAATGGTGATATATAAATAAAAAAATCACCTTCAAAGAGCGAATTGCAATACAATTATAAAATAAAAATAAAAATCACCCAAAGAACCTTATGGTTAAAAAAATTAAATAAACATTTTACAAATAGCGAATTGCAATTTAATTGAAAAAAAGTCCAAATCCTCGATCCACCATGCATTCCAAACACTCTAATACATGAATATAATCACTCACTGAAAATTTAAAGAGTAACTCTTTAATTTCATATTATAAATTTCATCTATCATTCTTTTCTAATTTTCGAGTTGTTGCGAATCTGAATATTCAACTCCATAAATTTTAAATAAAAAAATTATTTTCCAAATAATTAAAGTTTTTTATTAATTGATAGTGGAGTATTCCATTTATGGTTGATTTATTTATTTTTCCATGACCGCCATCTATTAAACTATCCAAAAAAAAATAAAAAAAATCCACTTTGCAAAGCTAAAACCTCTATTCTCTAACAAAGCATTTTTTTTGTTTAAGAGTTTTTTTTAAAAGTCTTCTATTCATTTAGCATTATTTATTATTTCATTAACTTTACTTTTATTTTATTTTATTTACACATATTATTCAAAAGGATTAAAAGAAATAGATAACATATTTTCAGCATTACAACCTGATGATCCAATTGACTTTTTAAAAAGAAAAGAAAAAATAATTTTAGTATTATTAAAAAAAAACCATGTTTTGGTATAAAAATTATTAATCTTACATTATAAAAATCTTGGTAATCTAATTTCCCTTTACCATTTACATCGGCTTCATTGAGAGTTTCCTCAACAATACTTGAAATTTGTTCTTTCGTTAAATTTGAACCAACCATCATTGTTAAAATAGTTTCAATTTCATCTCTTGTTATGAATCCGTCATTATTAATGTCATAAACTTTAAATAATACTTTAATATTGAAAATTATTTTGATTAAATAGCTAGTTAATAATAATAATAATAATAATAATAATAACAATAATAATAATAATAATAATAATAATAATAATAATAATAATAATAATAATAATAATAATAATAATAATAATAATAATAATAATAATAATAATAATAATAATAATAATAATAATAATAATAATAATAATAATAATAATAATAATAATAATAATAATAGTGTGATGAGGACGATTATTATAATTATAAAAATAAACTACAAACTTTTAATTTTATCAGCTTTATCAGCTTTTGGATGGAAAGTTGATAATGATTTTACGAATTGTTTAAAATTAACTTGGCCATCTCTATTAACATCAAATATGGATATGATTCTAGGTAACATTGGGTTCATTGATAATTCTGGTATTTGGTTAAAATCTTCTACATTTATTGATCCTTTTTCCTCTTTATCTAATCTTTTAAATCTTTTATATAATCTTTTAATTTCTCTTTGTGAAACTATACAGTTTAATATAGCGGTATCATTTTTGTGATATTAGTATTATTATATAACTTTGTAAAATACATTTATATTTGTATCAAATATAATTGAGATTCACATACATATCGATACTTCTCTTATCTCCTCGATTTCTTCTGTTCTTAGTGTTGATCTAGATACACCCATTTTTCTTTTTTTTTTTTTTTTTTTTTTTTGTGTATTTTCTCAATAAAAATAAAATAAAAAAAAAAAAAAGAAATGGTTAAATTATAATATTAAATTAATACAATGGTTAACACACAATATTAAAAATTGTGTGTGCTTTTGTAAAATGAATAATATTTTTAAAAAATTTAAAAAAAAATTTTAAAAAAAAAAAAAATCTGAAATAATAAGGTTCAAAAATTAAATTAAAATAAAATAAAAAAATATTTTAAGTATATGCGTTTTGACTTTTTTTTCTATTAATAATATATTTTTATTTTTTTTATTATTTTTATTTTTATTTCTATATAAAATAAAACAAAATAAAACAAAACAAAATAAAACAAAACAAAATAAAATAAAATAAAATAAAATAAAATAAAATAAAATAAAATAAATAAAATAAAAAAATCAGTGACATGCCACCAACTCTTCTTTTGATTGAAATTTAATTATGTCTGAAGAACTTCAAACTTAACCAATTGAAATAAACGGTTATAATGGTCACGGGTATAATAACAGGTAATAATAAACAATAATACCAATCATACTTTATGAAATCTAAAATTCTATTACCAGTATCAGGTAATAGCTTTGAAAATATTAAACAATATGTTGAAATAATGAAAAAAGCTAATGTACATATTATAATAATCCATCCATAAAATGCTGTTAAATCATGATTTGCCGTATTGTTTCTTTGTAATGGTTTATATTTCTTTCTAACTGGCGCCGCGTTATTAATTTGTTGATTTTGAAGTTGGAGTTGAAGTTGATGTTGAGTTGGTTGTTGATGTTGTTGTATTGGTTGTTGTTGTTGTTGTTGTTGTTGTTGTTGTTGTTGTTGTTGTTGCTGCTGCTGCTGTAGTTGTTGCTGTGGGTACTGTTGATTATGGTGTTGGTGTTGATATTGTAAGAGTTGTTGACTATGAGGTTGGTATGTTGCATTTTGGGTTTGTTGGGGTTGTTGTAAAATTGAGTGTATATTTGAAGTATTACTTGTACTACGATGGTGTAATGATGGTGATGATGTATGTGTTTGTTTACTGTGAGGCGAAATCGGTATATTACCATTGTTGCTAATATTATTATTGTTATTAATTAATAATGGACTTAAAACATTGGTTGAAGTTGGAGTTGTAGGTAATGTTAACTGAGGTGATAATGGTGTATTACTCGATGTTGTAGGTGAATATATGTTATTGTTTTCATTTATATTTTCATTACTATTATTATTATTATTATTATTTTGTATATTTATGTTTCCACTACTAGTATTCATAAATCTATTCCTTATACCTAGCTGAGGTGATGATATATTTGGTGATGAACTAGCCATTTTATAATATTTGAATTATTGTTATTTTTTCTTTGAATAAAATCTTTAAACTGTATCTATTAATAACATCGAAAAACTAAGATACCGCGCCCACATGAATTCAAAGAATGTTTTTGAAAGAGAGAGAAAAAAAATAAAAATTTTCAATTTTTTTTTTTTTTTTTTTTTTTTTTTTTTTTTTTAAATTAAAATAATTTGAATTATTAAAATTGAAATTATAAAAAGGTAAAAAATTTTTTTGTTTTTCTAAATCTCAGGACATACACTCACACTAATAATAAAATAGTAAAATAAAATTAATAGCTAATAGTTTGATATCAAAAAAAAAAAAAAAATGAAAAATGAATTAAGAGCAATTTCTTATAATATAAGATTTGACAACCCAAGTGATAAACAAAACTCTTGGGTTCATAGAAAATTATTAGTATTTTCAAATATTTCATTCTTAAAACGTAATAATATTTTTTTACATCATTATTGAGTTTTCTAAATAATTTTATTAATTTTTTTTTTTTTTTTTTTTATTTATAAAAATAAATTAGCTGATATAATTGGATTCCAAGAATGTTTATTTCATCAAATTAAAGATATCAAAGATAATTTAAATAATAACTATGAAATGAATTATGACTATATTGGAGTTGGTAGAGAGTATGTAAAATCTAAAAAAATCATTTTTTTCTTCCACTAAAAATTAAAATTAGAAATAAAAAATTAATAAAAAAAAAATTAATCACTCCTTCATTTAATTAAAAAAAAAAAAAAAAAAAAAAGTGATGGTAATGAAAAAGGAGAATTTTCACCAATTTTTTATAATAAAAAAAAGATAGAATTAGTGCATTCACATCAATTTTGGGTTAGTGAAACACCATATAAAGTAGGTAGTAAAAGTTGGAATACAGCATGTACTCGTATAGTGACATGGGGATTATTTAAACAAATAAAGACCAATAAAAGTTTTTACTTTTTAAATACACATTTAGATCATCAATCAGAGTTGGCAAGATCTGAAGGTACAATGTTAATTAAAAGTTTTATTGCAACATTAAAGCCACAAATACCATTGATTTTAGTAGGTGATTTCAATGCCAATGAATATCATAAACCAATTGAAAATTTAATCTCATCAACTATTGATATTAATTTCGCAATAAAATATATTAAACTTTTGGAAATTCCAATTCGTGATGATATTGCTTTTCAAACATTATTCAACACAAAAACAATTGCAAATTGTAAAATTGGCCCAGATTCAACATTCACTGGTTTCGATTGTGCTTATTCTGAAACTATTGATTACATCTTTATTAATCAACAATTTAAAGCAAAAACATTTGTGGTATTTAATAATCATCCTTCAAAAGTTACTAAAAATTCAACAATTGCTAGTGATCATTATCCAATTGTTGCTGATTTAAAATTTTTATAAAAAAAAAAAAAAAAAAAAAAAAAAAAAAAATTCAATTTAAATAAAAAAATTTAAAAATATCTTTTTTTTTTTTTTTTTTTTTTTTTTTTTTTTTTTATTTAATTATTTAAATTATTCAAAATTTATTTTTTATTACTGTTACTTTTTTATATTTTTTTTTTTTTTTTCAAGATGCTGGAAACGTTGAAGAAATTGAAGAACATGATGGTGAGCCATTATTTGTAATATTAGTAGTTGAATTAGTAGTTGAAAGATTATTTAAAGAGTTAGTTGTAATACCTCCACCACCACCAATACCAATAGAACCACTATTATTTCCATTAGTTGTATTTGTTGAAACTGAAAACATTAAATCTGTTAATCTTTTATCCATTGATTCAATTCTTCTGACGATATCTTCTTTACACATTATTTCACCATTGGAAAGTGTTACATAGGTAACATCAGGATCACGAGTTAAATGTAAATAAAGATAAAGAGAAAAATAAGATTGAATATGATTTGGATCCAATTCAATTGCTTTTACAAATAATGAAACTTTACACATTTGAAAACCATTCAATAATTGAATTGACTCTTTTGTTGCTAAATAATAACCTAATGTAAAGTAATGATTCGCATTATTTGGGTTGATATCTATTAAATTTAAAAATTTATCAATCGTAGGTTGTCTCTTTGAATAATCGATTTCAATAGCCATAACATCATTTAAATAATGGAATGGATTATCAATGGTTTGTAACAATAGGAAAGGTGGTATTCTAGTGAATGATTGAATGAATATATCTCTTGGTCTCATTTTAATACCATTATATTTTACATACATCTCTGAGAGATTACAATTTACCATTATTGATTCATTCTTGAAATAGTTACCCAAAGTATAGAAATAGTTTGGATCTGGATTTAATTTTATCGCTTTAATCAATAGATCTTTTTTACCAAATGACTCTAATGTACCAACAGGTGGTTTACTATTACAATTTCTAATTAAAATTTGAATTTGTTCATCGTGATCTAAAATTTTAGCTAATAAATGATATGCATCTGAAAATTTATTATTGATTGAAATCGATTTAATTAGTAGTTGTCTAGTTGTCATTATTTTACCATTTAATAGTGTTATCGATTGTTTATAGGTTGGTAAATTCAAGGCTAAATTATAGTAAGCAACTGCATTCTTTGCAAATACATGAATAGAGAAAACATATAAATCAATCTTTGTAAATGGTACTAATTGTTTATCTTCTTTACGAATTGTAATGATTTCTGTTGAATCAATTTCATCTGCTAAATTAATATAAGCTTTTGAATTTGATGGGTCTAATTGAATAGTTTTAATTAATAATTCTTTTTTTGATAATTTTAATTCACCAATACCATTTGAATTACTTTTTGTTGGTTGTTGTTGTTGTTTTTGTTCAACACAATTACCATCTAAATTGGATAATTCATTTAACATTGTTACAGATTCGTTATGTAATAAAATTAATGATAAATTTAAATAAGTATTTGGATTATCCTTTTCTAATTGAATTGATTTTAAGAATAAATCTTTTTTAGTGTAAACTACTCTATCATTTAATAATTTAACGGTTTCATTGGTTTTAATTATACCAGCTAAAACATTATATAATCTTGCATCTGAATCTGGATTTAAATCTAACGCTTTTAAATATAATTCCTTTTTAGATATTTTTGGTACTAATGGCATTGATTGTAACTTTACAGATTCATTTAATTTTAAAGCATTTGCTAAATTATAATAATGAATCCATTGATTTGGTTCAAAGTCTACAATTTTTATTAGTACATCTTTCTTTGATAACTTTGTACTGTCCTCCAATTGAATCTTTTCAATGAAATTCATATTTTTGGCTAAATTTATATAGATTCTTGGGATTGATGGATCAATTGATATAGATTTAATATATAATGTTTTTTTATCTATCCAATTTCCATTTAACAATTGAATTTTTTCATTTGGTTTTAAACAATTTGCTAAATTATTATATGCCATTAAATTATTTAATGGTTCAATTGCCAGAGATCTAATATACAATGACTTTTTATCTAACCATATACCATTAAGTAATTGAATTTTATCTTCATTAGTTTTAAGAAACAATGCTAAATTATTATATGCATTGGCATTATTTGGATTACAATCAATTGATTTCAAATAAAGATATTTTTTATTTACTTGTTTACCATTTGCCAAAGTAATTATTTCATCTTTTTCAATATTTGTTGCTAAATTATTATATGCATTTGCATTCAATGAATCAATATCAATTGCTTTAACTAATAACTCTTTCTTTGAAATAATTTGACCACTTAATAATTTTACTGGTTCACAAATTATTGATGCTAAATTAATATAAGGATTTGAATACATTGGATTTAAATCAATTGCTTTCTTATATAGTTCAGATTGTGTCATTATTTTACCACTATTTAATAATGTAACGGTTTCCTCTGGTTTAATATTAATTGCTAAATTATTATAGGCAAATGCATGATTTGGATGAAAACTAATATACTTTATAAACAAATCCTTTTTTTTCATAATTGTTGAATTTGAAAATACAACTGAACTTGTTTTTAAACATTTACCTAAATTATAATAAGCATATGAATAGTTTGAATCAACTTCTATTGCTTTTATTAGTAATCCAACTTTATTAACTTTTTTACCATTTGGTAATAATACTGATGTATGTAATTCATTTTCTGTTTGTGGTACTGCTATAATTGGTGGACTTGCTCCATTTTCAATTATTTGTTGATTATTTGTCGTTGTTGTTGTCGTTGTTGTTGTTGTTGTTGCTACTGTTGGTATGATAGATAAAGAAGATGATGAAGATGATGGTGAACCTAAACCAATTGCAAGATTAAAATAACAAAATGGATTATTTGGATCAATTGAAAGAGAACGTAAATAAAGATCATCTTCTTTTAAAATTGAACCATCAAGTAATGTAATGGATTGTTCAGTTGAATCAATTAAAGTAATTGCCAAATTAAAATAAGATATTGAAGAATTTTTATTTAATTCAATTGATTTTAAATAAAAAGTTCTTTTACAGTGTACCCCATTCTTTGGTATTAAATCTTTAATTTTATTCTTTATTACATTTACATTTTGAATGATTTCTTTACAATTATTAAAGAATGTATGATGTAATCTAACACGTTGATCTTTAAATTTAATACTAACATTATTTTTTGTTGAATTAAAATTTATTGAATTTGATAATTGGGTAAATGATTTGTTACTATTATTACTATTATTATTTGAATTTTTATTTTTATTCATTATATGTTTTTCAATATTATAATAGATTGAATTGAATAATATTAAATTATAGTCAGAGATTTGATGACTTTTATGAATTTTATCAGATTTACAATTTGAACAACATGTTGCTTTACAATCTAAACAATAGAATTGAGTTTCTTTTCTATGATGTTTTGAACATGATTTAATTTTTAAACTATCTAAAAGGATTTGAATCTCTTTGTTAATGTAATAGTTTGTTACCTTTTTATCACAAATCTTACAAACGATTTGATTACAATAATCAATTGTACTACCACTACCACAACTATTTACAACACCAATACTACTAACTAGTGTACTAATATTTGGTGATAAACATTTCTTACATATTGTATCTCCACATGGTGATAAATAATATGCTTCATCATAAACTTCAAAACAACTATTGCAAATAATTGATTCCATTATTATAATTTTTTTTTTTTTTTTTTTTTTTTTTTTTTTTTTTTTTTTCAATTTAATTTTGGTTTGATTTAAGGAAGATTAAATATATATATATAATTTAAAAAAAATTATAATAATAAATGAAGAAAATAAAAATGATAAAACAAGACTACAAAGGAAAAAAAAAAAAAAAAAAAAAACTATGTATTATTTATAAAAAAAATAATAAAAAAAATGTGTTTGGATATAAAAGATTGTGTTTAATGGGTAATTTATATTTATTATATTATTTATATTTTGATTTGAGTAGGTAATATTCTAAATATATTATTTTTTTTATAAAAAAAAAAAAATAAAAAAAAATAAAATAAAATAAAATAAAATTAAATAAAAGAAAAAAAAAAACAAAAAAACATTAATTATATTAACACACACTTCCAACTGTTTGTTTTTTTTTTTTTTTTTTTTTTTTTTCTCCTCAACTAGATGAGATATTTGATATATCAAAAAGTGAACCCCATCTCTTTTTGTTTTTTTTTTTTTTTTTTTTCACACACAACTATTTTTTATTATTCTATTTTTAACAACTCACTTTTGTTATAAATATTAAAACTCTGTTAATAATACGATATGTGATCATTAAAAAATAATACATTTCATATGTTTATTTTAACAATAAGAAATACAAAACTACAATTTTGGAACATTGGTTATTTTTGACAATCGAACTATTCAAAACATTCTATCTTTCTTTATTTTTATTTTTATTTTTATAAATTATTATTATTAATATTTTATTGGTGTTATGTTTTTGGTTGCTTAAAAATAAAAAAAAAAAAAAAAAAGAAAAGTCTGCAAAAATTTGTTTAGGACTTTTTTTTTTTTTATTAAAAGTGGGTTGATGTTTTTTTCTTTCCTAATTTTCTAGATTCATGGTATATAATACATTGATTATGCATCATTTCCCTCAGTGTATTAATATTTACATACCTTTCAATGAATCAAAGTAGTAGCAGAAGCCAAATAGAAACCAAAATATTTTTATCTTTTTTTTTTTTTTATATAAACTATAGTTTATTAAACCAATTAAAAAAAAAAAAAAATTAAAAAAAAATTATAAAAGGTATTAAAAAAACTATTAAAGTTTTATTTCTTTATTAAAACTATAATTTAGTTCACATAAAAAAAAATAAAAAAAAAAACACTCAATTTTTTGTTTTAAAAAAATTGATGACACCATTCATGCAAAGATTCGAATGTTGGTAGTGTGACAAACCGAACATCTCCAACCTACAGATTTTTTTGTTGTATTTTTTTTTTCAATTTTTTAGTTTTTTTTTTTCAATTTAATTTTTTTTTTTTTAATTATTATTATTTAATTTTAACGAAAAAAAAAAAAAAAAAAAAAAAAAAAGAGCATCCCAACCAAATTTGTTTTCAAATTAAGCCATAAAAAAATAATTGTAAAATTAATTAATCTGTAAAATTAAAAAGAAATAAGAAAAAAAACAAATATTAATAAAAAAATATAACATTTCTTTTCCCCCCCTCCCCCAATCTAATCTACATATGCGCAATAAAAAAAAAAAATAAATAAAAAAAATAAAAATAAAATAACCATACACAATTATATTTATTTATATATTCACCAAAAATAAAATTAAAAAAAAATTAAAAATTTTTTTATATCATTTTTATTTTATAATATAATTTATTATTCCTCTATAAAATCTTTCATTAAACAGAAAAACATATAATTTATTTATAAATCGATGTCAAGTTTTGTTGATACCTGTTTTAAATTAAGTGAGGGGCATGATTTTGTGGTTTTCTCTATTCATTCAATAGTATGGGGAACATTATTACATTTGTTGAATCGTAGTGATCCTATTAAATTACAACAAAAACAACAACAACAACAACAACAACAAATTAATAACAAAAAAACAAATACAATTTCTCCAATATATAAATTAAAACCTTTTGAATTTTTATTTCTGGGTATAATGGTTACTGTTACCTTTATAAATATAGTTCTTCGTTTTATCAAAGGAGTACCAATTTGGTTAGTAAGTGGATTTTTTTTTTTTTTTTCCTTTATCTTAAATATTTTTTTTTACTAAAACCTTTCTTTCTTTTTTTTTTTTATTTTTTTTTATTTTTTTGATATAGCTCCAACCATGCCATGTTTTATCAGGTTTATTAATTTATATAATTTCAAATAAAAAGAGTGATTCAAATATATTTTATTTATATTTCTATAATTTATGGATGCCGTAAGTTTCATTTATATAGAGTGACTGGTATTTTCCTAAAATTATTAATTATTAATAATTTATTATTAATTATTATTATTTATTTAGATTGGTTGGTATTTTAGCAGTACCAGACGATAGTTGGTTTTATTATTCATGGGAACCATTTATATTTTATCTTCATCATTGGGCAATGTTGATAGTTCCATTTTATTATATGTTTTTTAATCATAGATTTCATGCACACTTTAAGAGTTCAACATCATTACCAATGGAATATAATGGTAATATTAGATTGTCAACTTTAAAGAATCGTTTGAGATTGTTTGTTCAAGTGTTTACAATTGGTATGCTCTATCATTCATTAGTATTGGGTTATGGTGGAATTTTATTGAATGAGGATTTAAATTCAATGAAATGTCGTTTTGCTGGTGGTGAAATCTTTGGTATTCATTGGAGAGAGGCTTTAACCATTGGTGGTTGGATTTTAGGTTGGTTAGTGGCTGTTCTACCAGATACTTTAATTCATTGTTTATATTATTCGAATAAAAAACCTTCCTCTTCTACTACTGCCACCAAAAAGAATACTATACTTTCGATTTTAGGTGATGGTTTTAATTTCATTCAATCAAGAATTAATTTAGAAATTAAAAAAAATAATTAAACTATTCAAAATTAACAATAAAAAAAAAAAAAAAAAAAAAAAAAAAAACTATTTATTTTAACAATCTAATCAATTTTCTAATTAAAATCTTTTTTTACTTTTAGTTCTTTATTTTATTAATTTTTATTTATTTTTATTTTTATTTTTATTCTTATTTTTATTTCTATTTTAATTTAATAAAAAAAAAAGTCAAACTCCTTATATCAATAGATTATTAATATTATTACTTTTTTTTATTATTATTAATTTTTAATTCAAATAAATTTAAATCAATTTTTTTATTTTTTTTTTATTTAATTTTTTTATATTATTGTGTGTGGAAAAACAACCCCTTCCCACACATTTACTCTTTTAAAATGCAAGGCAACCAAAATTGTCAAAAACAGATAAATATAATAATTTTGGTAATTAATATAAAAAATGAGACAAAAACATTGGTGTCGCTGTTCTTTAGAATGATCTGAGTTTAATCTAGTAGTTTTTTTTGGGAATTACAATTTTTTTTAAATTATTATTATTATTTTTTTTTTTTTAATTCTTTATAAAATCGACTCATTTTTGGTATTTTAATAATATACACATTTATTAATATTAATAATTTGATAATAAATCAATGTTGTTGATATATGTGAACAACAACATTAATTTAATTAAAAATTTTTAAAAATTTTTTTTATTATTTCTAAATATTTTTTTAATTTTTTTTAATTTAATTTTTTTTTTAATTTTTTTTTTTTTTTTTATGCTTTTATTTTATAAAAATTAATTTTAATTAAAACCTTTTATTTTATTTTTTAATATTTATTTTTTATTTTTTTTTTTTTGTATGATTACATCTAACGGCAAAATAGGTTAAAAAAAAAAAAATAAAAATTAAAAAAAAAAAAATTAAAAATAAAAAAAAAATTATAAATAATTGTTTTTTATATTAAAGTATTATCGTTAACAATTAAATTTTATTTTATTTTTATTTTTATTTAATTTTTTTTATTTTCCACCTTGGGTTTCAAAGTCTCCCCTACCATCTTTTTTTTCCACTTTTTTTTTTATTCATTTCCCAAAATATCTTTTTTTTTTTTTTTTCTTCCAAAACTACAAAAATAATTTTTTAAAACAATAAATAAAAAAAAAAAATAATAATTGTGTTATAAAAAGATACCCAATTCTTTAATAGAATTAATTAAAATATAACAAAAAAAACATATTGACATATCCAAACATAAAAAATAAAATAAAATAAAATAAAATAAAATAAAATAAAATAAAATAAAATAAAATTAAAATAAAATAAAATGAATCATAAATTGTTTTTCATAATTTTTGCATGTTTTTTAATAACAATTCCGATGTTTGCTAATCCTCATAGAAAAAGTGTAACCATAACTAACCTGGAACCAAAAATAAACATATACTCTTTAAAGTAAGAATTTATTATTTTCTATTGTGCAAAAAAAAAAAAAAAAAAAAATATTAATTATTTTTATTAGTAAAAAAATAAATGAAAATTTACTTGAAAATAAAATAGGAGGATTTTCTATGGTTATTGAAACATCGAGAAATTTACTTTCTTATAGTTCTTCTTCATCCTCATCTTCATCTTCATCCTCATCTTCATCGTCTTCATCCTCATCATCGTCTTCATCTTCCTCATCCTCATCATCGTCTTCATCTTCATCTTCATCTTCATCTTCATCTTCATCTTCATCTTCATCTTCATCTTCATCTTCGTCTTCATCTTCATCTTCCTCATCCTCTTCATCTTCATCCTCATCCTCATCCTCATCCTCATCTTCATCTTCATCTTCATCATCCTCATCCTCATCCTCATCCTCATCTTCATCATCCTCATCTTCATCATCCTCATCCTCATCTTCATCTTCATCTTCTTCATCATCTTCATCCTCTTCCTCTTCTTCATCCTCTTCCTCTTCATCCTCTTCTTCTTCATCTTCTTCTTCATCCTCATCATCTTCATCAGGGGTTGAAATTGGAAATTAGAATTTTTTATAATTTATATGAAAAGAGAAGATAAATGAAATCCTAGTAAACATTACTCAAATCTATCTCTTCCATATTGTAAAAACATTTTAAATATTAGAAGCAATAACAATTAATCATTAAAAATCAAAGCGGAAATAATAATTTCCTCATTTTTGCATTTATTTATTCAATAAACCAAACTTTTAATAAAATGGATTAAAATTATGTGTTTTTATTAAAAAAAGTGGTTACTTTAGTGAATAAGGCAAAACTAAACCTTAAAGTGTTTATTTTATTTATTTTTCTCTATTTTTACAAAAAATTTAAATATATAATTTTGAACTGGCCAATAATGAATCATATTTATTAGAAATATTCAATCTTGCTAATTGTTGTTTAACCCATTTTGATGCTTTTTGAATTACGAGATCATATTGAGACTGTTGAGATGGATAATCGTTGAGAATCTTATTGATTACAATTAAAGTTATCCAAATATCATCGTTATCAATGTTTGATGGTTTCTTTGATAAATCAATTGTAAACTGGTCAAATGGTGAACTCCATGAACCATTTGCTTTTTGAAGTTTGATTAAATTTAATAAGGTGTCACCTTTATTATTATTCTTACTCTTTTCAAAATCAATGCTATTGGGACTGTATGAATTTGAAGAATTTTTGGATTGCGATGGTGATGAAGAAAAAAATAAAGAACCAAACTTTGAAAAAGGGTTTGAAGTTCTGGGTGTCATCTTTTTAAATGTATTAGGGGATTGAGAATAATCAAATTGTTTTTCTTGTAAACTATCTATTAAATCATGGTTTTGAAGAGCCATACTAATGTTTTGGTGCATTATATCCTTTAACATATCCACTTGATTATTCAATGATGAAATTGAAGAGGAATTTATATGACTCACACTTGAATTGTTATAACTTCCGAGTGGTACTGATGGTGTTGAAATTGGTGCCGGTGTTAATATTGATGTTGATGTTGATGTTGATGTTGATGTTGATGTTGATGTTGATGTTGGTGTTGATGTTGATGTTGGTGTTGGTGTTGGTGTTGGTGTTGGTGTTTTAATAATTTCAATAGTTTTCATTGTTTCCTCTGTTACATGCTCAGAAGTGGATGTAACAATATAAGATGTATACTTTGATATTAATCCATATTTTTTACCAAACTCTTCTATTCTATCTCTATTGTCAGAATGATTTCCTTTTCTCTCATCTTCTTCTAAATCCTTGATAATGTTAAATGCAGCTAATGTATGAACTGAATTATTTTCAGAATCAATTGATTTTGAGAAATCTAAAACCAATGGAAAGTTTAATTTGTTACCAGTTGGGCCATCGCCTTCTAATGTGACTTGTGTTGCCATTGATTGGGTATTTTCATTTCCTTTTAATAATGCATACACTATTAAAGTTTCACCTGAAAAAACTGGACGAATCTTTGATGGAGCTTGTTCTATTACTAATTCTTTACCCCAATCTATTTTAATATTTGAAAGTGTTGGTTCAAATGCGATGGAAACTAAATTCATTACTTTTTCTTCGAAATTTGAATTATCTTTTATCATTTCATAATAACCTTTACATGCTTTTGATAAACCTATTACCAACTCTGCATCTACTCCATTTCCTATACCATAGGTAAAGATACGAGTACTATTTGATTCTCTAGCTACATATTCAATTAGTCTATCTCTTTCAGATATTTCACCATCAGTAAGAATAAATAGTTGTCTTGGAAATTCAATGTCAGGCTCTGATGAAAAAATATCACGTATTGGTGGTAATAATTCAGTTCCACCTAAATTTGCACATATATTTTCAACATAATGTGTAATTTCAGTTAATGTTTCATCATTATACATTTTCGAAGTATTGAATGCTTTTGTAAAATTACTACCGAAACAATAAATATTGAATTTACAATTTTCATTTAAACTTCTTATAATAATTTGTAATGCTCTTTTTGCTTTGGTTATTGGTTCTCCAGACATACTTCCAGAACAATCTATAATAAAAATAAATTCGCTTTTTTGATTTATTTCATCTGATGGTAAATGTTGGAATGATGGTAAAAAATTTAGACTAATAGCATAGGTATTGTTTTGTTTAGAATGTTCAATGATTGATTGTGGTTTTTCGGAATCATTAATTGGTTCAACTATACAAACTATATCATCAGTTATACCATTATTTGATGAGAATAATACATTTGCCTCTTTTTTATCAGCTTCATCTTTGTAATGAATCTCTTTGTTTTTATAATTTAATAATTGAATATTTTTAATTGGTAATGTTAATTTTATATTTAAATTAAATTGAAAATTATATAGACCCTCTGGAAATAAGAAACGATGAAAACAATTGTGTAAACTTGATAAATGTGGACAAACCTCTGAAATAATTGTTAAATTAATTGTTACATTTTCATTTGGTGGTAAATTACCAATTCTAAATGAAAATTTACCATCATCTGTTTTCTCTGCTATAAAAGCTTGACCACCACTTGCTATTGAATCAGAGTATTGATTTCTTGCTTTTTCTTTTGATTTAATTTTACCAATTAAAAATTTATCTTGATATTCAATACTAAAACCTGTCACAACACTATATGGTGCCAATGGAATTGTATATAAACCTTCCACAGGTGAATTTGAATCATTTGAATACCTTTGTTTCCAAACAGATGTAATAGAGCTATTATTCATTTCCGACTCTATTTTAAAATCTGTTAATTTAAAAGTATTACTAGAGTTGCTAACAGTTTTTAAACCAACTGTATGTCTAAAATAACTATTTTTATTTTCTAAAACTCTATAGAAATTAAAATAATTTGCATTCTTATAATCATTAATATCACCAATATCCCTTTTGATTACAGAGTTTTTCATTTGATTTGTATTACTGTCATCCACTACCTCTAAAGTATCACCAGATTCTTTATTATCAGAAAAAAAATAATTTTTTAATCCCTGAAACATTTTTTTTTTTCTAAATTGTAAATTATAAAATAGATAAATATAATAATAATAATTGAAATAGATATTATTTTGAAAATTAATAAGAAAAAAAAAAAAAAATTAAGAAAAATTAACAAATTTAAAAAAAAAAAAAAAAAAAAAAAAAAAAATTTTAAAGTAAAAATAAAAGGTGGTTTTGAAATTCTCAGAAAAAAATATTTTGAAAGGGATTTAATATCTTCCCCAAATTTTTTGAAAAGGTTATCCTCGTTATATAATTATTCTCAACCAAAAAAAAGACATTTTAATTAATCAAATTTAGAGAAATTTAATTAAAAAATTTTAATTATTTTTATTTGAAATTGTTTTTAAAAAAAAGTGAAATGAAATTATGGTTTGTTTCAAAGATTTTGGAATTAATTTAATTATTTTATTTTTTATTATATTATTATTTATAAATTATTATTATACAATTAAAAAAATATTAAAAAAAAAGGAAATTTTAAATTAATAAATATTATTCTTTTGATTTAATTGATTTTTTTCTTTTCTTTTTTTTTTTTTTTTTTTTTTTTTTTTGTTTTTTTTTATGTTTTATTTTTATATTTTTACCAAGTTGAGTTTGAACAAATTGTTTTAAAGATAGCTAATCTTTTAGAAGAATCTTCTTTCTTTAAAATTGGAGGAGCAGAAGATTTTAATTGATTAAAAGAAGAGTTTGGTGCAGTTGATGAAGCTTCATCACTTGACCAAGAATTTGACCAATGTACAGTTGTTGAGTGAGTTTGAGGTGTTGAAGGTTGTGATTTAATTGAAGAGTCTTTGCTGTTACTGTTTTCTTTTTGTTGTAATTCTTTTTCTTTTTGTTGTTGTAATTCTTTTTGTTGTTGTAATATATGTAAAGGTGTTTGAAGTTGAGGTGAACTGTGTTGACGAATCATTTGTGGTACAATTGTTTTTGATAATAAAACCTCACTTGCAAACGATGCTGGTGTGTTGTTGTTGGTGGTGGTGTTATTATTGTTACTTTGATTGTTATTTGGTGGTGAAATACTACCACTACTTGTTGATAATTGAGATGTTAAATGAATTGGTAATTCGGGGTCTCTAGTGTGGATGAAACGACAACGGCTACCATATGGGCAGCTACCGACAGAGTAGAAAGTTTTACAAGTTTCAGTTTTATATTTTGGATGTCTCATTACACTTCTAAGTTCATCACGACCATGTGCAAATTGACACTTCAAACCATATCTACAGACACCAGTCTCTTGGAAAGATCTGCACAATTCGGTTTTGTATCTATTTTGACCATTTATCTCATCTTCAATATCCTCTTGTTCATTTTCTAAATCTTGTTGTGCTTGTTGAAGCATTTGTTGTTGTTGTAGTTGTTGTTGTACACTTAATGGTGGTTGAATATCTGCATCGCTGTATGCCTTGATCAATCCTCTCTTTAATGGTGGTTGAACCAAGGAATCTGAGTTTGATAACCAATTGGAATTATCACCACTGTTGATGTGATTTGAGATATTTATGAATTGAGAATTCTTTATAGAGGATGGTACTTGAAGTTGAGAATATGATTGTGTATGTAATAATGGTGGATGTTTTGGATGTGTTGATGTTGTTGTCGAATTTGTTGTTATATTTGTAGTGCTACCATTAGTTGGTTTCATTATTCCACTTGATGATTTTAATGGATTAATATTATTATTGTTGTTATTATTATTACTACTATTATTATTATTATTATTATTATTGGTGCTACTATTATTGCTGTTTATTGGTTCCCAGAGTGATCCACTACTGGTTGTCTTCCATAAATCAAATGAATTTGAATTTGAAAAGAATTGTGAGTTTGAGATTTCTGTCATCTTGAGTTGATGTTTTGGATTTATTTATATTTTTTTTTTTTGTATTTGAAAAATTTTTATTTTTAACAAAGAAACTATTATTATGTGATTAATGTGTGGTGTTTTAAATTTTTTTTTTTTTTTTTTTTTTTTTTTTTTTATATAAATAATATAAATAGAATTTATAAATATATAATTAAAAATATAAGTATATTTTATATAAATAATTTAATGGTTCAATATTATTACGATTTAAATTATATTAAAAAATATAAAAATTTAAGGTTAAAAAAAATATAAAAAAAATGGAGAGACAACAAAATGTAGAGTCAATTTGAAATTAAAAATATTAAAAATAAAATAATAAAAATTTGTGTTGTGGTGGAATAAATAAATAAATAAATAAATAAATTAAATAAATAAATTTGAGATTTGAGTTTTTGGTTGTTTTTGTTTGTTGTTGTTTTGCTATTTTGTTTGTTTAAATAAATAAATATATTGCTATTGGATGAATGTTTTTTGTTCATATGAGATTCTCTAAAAACATAATAAAGAAATTTCTTATATATTGGTAGATATATAAAAGTATCTGCTTAAACAATATTATTATTTTGTTAGTATATAATGTTATTTGACTAAAATGAATAAATAAATGAATAAATAAATAAATAAAGAGGGTGAAATAATAAAATAAATATAAAAACAAATTATTATTATTATTATTATTATTATTATTATTATTATTATTATTATTATTATTATTATTATTATTATTATTATTATTATTATTATTATTTTTATTTTTATTGTTATTATTATTTTATGAATAGATCTATTATGGTTTTCTGTATATACATATAAGGGTGTGTGTGTATGTGTTTTTTTTTTATTATTTTTTTTTTTTATTTTTTATTTTTTTTTAATATTTTTTATATGCCTATGTGTGTTGGTAAAATATAAACAAATAAGAATAAAAAGGGCAATAATATCAAAACATTATAACAAATTATGGTGTGTATTATTTTTAAATAAAAATAAAAAAACTAAACAAATATTAAAGTAATCCTGACTATCAAAAATAGGAATTTTTCTGGTGTTTGTTATAAAATGGGTGGGCAACTTGAAAAAAAAAAGAAATAGTAATATGTGATTCTTGTCGTGCGGGCTTATTATTAATTATCTATTAATTATATACACTTACAACTTTGTGTTATATATTTATATATTTCTTTTTTTTTTTTTTTTTTTTTTTTCCAATAGAGTTTAAAATTCTGTTTTTTTTTTTTTTTCTTTTTTTTAGTTTCTATATAATAATCAGGTTTGAAATTAAGTGTTTTTTTAATTGGTTGAAAATTATTATTTAAAATTATTGAGTGTAAAGGTATCTAAATATTTTGATATCTGATTATTTTTTTGAAAGAAAAAAAAAAAAAAGTTAGATATATTATTATATATATTTTAAAATATAATAATTTATTGATTTTGGTTAATGGTGGGGTTGGTGAATAAAGGGGTTAAACACACACACAAACATTAAAAAAATAAATAAAAAAATAAAAAAATAAAAAAATAAAAAAATCAATCAAAGTTTTTTTATTTACTATTATTTTCTTTTTTTTTTTATATTTTTTTATATTTTTGTTATATTTTTATTATTTTTTTTATTTTGATTTTATTTTGATTATTGATTGAGTCTTTTTTTTTTTTTTTTTTTTTTGATGCAAGAGTGTGGATATAAAAATATTATTTTATATGGACTATTTTATTTATTAAATTTTTTTTGAGTTTCCCGATATATAACTATAAGAAATTTTATTTTCTTTTTTTTTTTTTTTTTTTTTTTTTTTTTTTATGATAACGAGAAAAATAAAGAAACTAAATTTCAAAAAATCTTTTTTTTCTTTGATTTTTTTTCATAATTATTTTTTTTTTAAAAATAAAAAAAAAAATATTGTGTTATGTGAAATAAACCTTTTAACCAAATTGTTTATTAACCAACTGATAAATTATTAATAAAATAATAATAAGTTTGTAGTTGGAGTTTTTTTCCTGTTCACTTTTTTTTTTAAAAAAAAAATAATATAGAGAAGAAGAAAAAAAAAAAAAAAAAATCTTTACTCCTGTTGCATTATATTACGTTAAAGAATTATAATTTTTTTATTTTATTATTATTATTATTATTATTTTTTTTTTTTTTTATTATAATTATTTTATTATTATAACAGTTATATATAACTTATTGTGTTTGAATGATTGTTGTGTTTAATTTTATAAAGTGTGCAACAAAATTTTCAAAAAAAAAAAAAATAAAACAAAAAAAATAAAAAATAAAAATAACAATAAAAATAAAAAAAAATAAATATTATATGTATAGGTAGAAATAAATGTGTGAAAAAGGGGTGGTGTAGTTTGCCAAAATTATTTTATGAACTCCTGTGTGGACACATATGATGTATCTATCAGGCAAGTTTAAAAAAATTTTTGATATTACATTGAGAGAATTAATTGTTTATTATTACCTATCAACAGTGGTTAGTTTTGTTTTGTTTTGTTTTGTTTTTTTTATTATAAGTTTTATAAATAATTTGAATTAATTGAATAAATAAATAAATAGTTAAATAAATAAATAAATAAATAAATAAATAAATAAATAAATAAATATAAATGATTTAATAAATAGATTAAATAAATAAATTAAATAAATAGATTAAATAAATAGATTAAATAAATAATTGATTTTCAAAAAAAAAATATAATAGAGTTATTATAAATATGATTATTTATTCATAAGTATTGATACAAAACAAAATAGAATTTAGTATAATATTTTTTCTATTGTTGTTATTTTTTTTTTATTTTTGTGAGAAAAGTTGTGGTGAAACGCTTATGTGAAAAAAGTTGAAAATTTTTTTTTTTTTTTTTTTATTTTCTTTGGTGATTTGTTGTTTTTTTTTTTTTTTTAATTTTTTTAAATAATTTTTATTTTGTAATAGAAATTTGGGAAGCAAAAAGCATCACAACGATGATTGGTGTTTTTTTTTTTTTTCAAAAAAAAAAAAAGATATTTTTTCAAAAAAAAAAAAAAAAAAAAAAAAAAAAAATTAATTTTTTTAAAAAATAATAAATACTTTTTTTTTAAAGAGATTTGTGCTGGTTTCGAAAAAACTGATGAAAGACGAGAGCTTTTGTCCTAAATTAATTGTAGTTTAATGTCGTGCTAATATATGGATATATCGTGATTTATTATTTTGTATTTTGTATTTATATATGTTTAAATAATATTTATTAGTTTTATTATTTATTAATTTTTTATATGATAAAAAATTAGTTCGAAATTGCAAAATGAAAAAAAAAAAAAAAGAATAGAAAAAAATAAAAAATAAATTAAAAAAAAATTAAAATCTTGTTTGGAAATTGGAAATAAAAAAAAAAAAACAATAAAAAACAAATAAAAAAATTTTATATAAAAATCTTCAATTACGAAAAGTTTTTCTTTTTTTTTTAATTTTTTTTTTTTTTTTTTTACATTAAATTTTAATTCTGTATTATAGTAGAAATAGGAAATGTTTAAATTAAATTTAATAATAACTAACCTAATATGTTAATGTTCAAAGTGTAGTAGTAACAGTAGTAATACAACCCTTTTTTTAAAAAAAAAAAATATATATATATATATAAATGGTCTAATATTATAAAAATAAAAATATAAAAATTGAATAAAATACGGTTAATTTTTATTATTATTATTATTATTATTATTATTATTATTATTAATTATTAATTATTATTATTATTATTATATTATTTATTATCTCCCTCTTAATATTGTTATTTTTGATACAGGGGAAAAAAAATAAATAAAATAAAATAAAATAAATAACTACAACCAAAAAAAAAAAAAAAAAAAAAAAAAAAAAAATTAAAAAACACAAAGATGGAAAAATCAAATTGTTATAAATATTTATTTTTTTTTCTAAAAAAATAAAATAAAAATAAAAAAAATAAAAAATTTTTTAAAAAAAAAAAAATAAAAAATAAATAAAAACAGTATTATTGGTTACATCTATTCAAACAACAACAACAAACAAAACAAAACAAAAAAAAAAAAAAAAAAAAAAAAAACCAACAACAATAAACCAAACAACCCACCAACACACTACAATTATTTTATTATTATTGTTATTGATATGATGGTAATAGTGGGTGGGTGTTATTGTGGGTGTGTTTGTAAAAAAGGTGAAAGAGAGAAAGAGAGAAATAAATTTTGTATGTGTGTAATTTAAAAATAATAAAATAATAATTTTTTAATAGGGGAATTTTTAAAATAATTAATTTCAATATCTTAGATCATCACCACACATATTAGAATAAATGAACATAATAATTTATATATTGTTATCATTTATATTGATGTTTTCTTCCACTTTTTTTGTGTCTACTAATAGTAGTAGCAGCAGAAGCAATAGTGGTAATGGTGTGTGAGTGTGAGTTTGTGTGAGATAGTGAGAAAAAAAAAAAAAAAAAAAAAAAAAAAAAAAAAAAAAAAACTATATTGTCCCAACACACAAATACACAAAAAATAATACACCACACTCACATTAAACAAAAAAAATCAATGCTAAAATGAGATATGATGTGTTGTCTTTTTTTTTTTTTTTTTTTTTTTTTTTTTTGGATTTATTGTTTCCAACAACAAACATAGAAACACACAATTTATATTCATTTAAATATATCCTCACAAAAATATTAAACACTAAATTATATTATGGATAACTACTTTATTAAAAAATGTATTTATATCATAAAAGTATAGTGGGGAAGAAAGAGAAAAATAAAGTGGGAAAATATAATAAAAATTGTTTTATAAAACGGTATGGGTTAAATTGATCCATCAATCAAAAAGACACCCGTTCACTATTAATATACCCCCCCGATACTAATGAATTTATTGAACTCTACTATATTTTGTTTACCATTATATATATTATTATTGTTATTATTATTATTTTTTTTATTATTATATATTATTATTATTATTATTATTATTATTATTATTATTATTATTATTATTATTATTATTTTATAATAGTGGTTAAATATAGTGCACACTCATTCACACAAAAACACAAATCTATTGAAACTATAACCACTGATAAACATTAATATTTTTTTAATGAGAGCGAATGTGAGTTAATTATTTTTTTTTTTTAAAAAAAAATGAATTAAATCAATAGATATACTGTGTAAAATAAAAAATATATAAAAAAAGGAGATAATAATTATTAGAACTACTGAATGGATAATAATAACAATATAAATAGATTTTGGGGGGGTAAAATACTTTGTGTTTTTTTGTGTTATATATAGATTGGGAAAAAATCATTATAATATGATGAGTAATATGATGTTGATGAAAGGGTATGTTATTCAAAAATATTTCTTTTTTAAAATATACGAAGAAATATTTTCTTTTTTTTTTTTTTTTAAATATTATTTTAAATTATTTTTTTCTTACCCCCTTCAGTCATATTAACACTAATTAATTTTTTTTTTTTTTTTTTTTTTTTTTTTTTAAAAAAAGTAATTAATTATTTTTTAATTTTACAAACAGTAACAATATTTTTTTCATATAAATTTATTTTGAATGAACAAAAGAAATAAAAATGTTGTAAATAATCTCTTTAATTTTTAACAATGGCACCATAGATGTTTATATTGATATATGAATTATTTTAAATTATAATAAATGCAATTAAAAAAAAAATAAAAAAAAAGGGGATATAGAAAAAAAGAGAGAGAAAAAAAGCGAAAATAGAAATAATTTTTTTTTTTGATTTTTATTATTATTCATATGAATAATAATAACTAATATATTTATTTTAATTTTTTAAAATTTTTTTTTTTTTTAGACTCTTTTTTTTTTTTTTATGTGATCTACAAAACTAGAGGGTAATATATCTATTTTTCTAACACTAAAAATAATAATAATAATAATAAACTTTTATAATGGTTATATTATGTACATAGGGGATTTTAAAATTATTTATTTAAATTTTTTTGTTTTTACCTTTTTTTTTTTTTATTTCTTGTGTCTTTTTTTAAATTTGATAAGTTGTGTATGTTTATATGCTATAATGGTGTAATATGTAAATATTGTTGTAATTTACTTTAATTATAGTTGTGGATGGAAGAAAAAAATAGTAAAAATAAAAAAAAATAAAAATTTAAAAAATTGAATTAAAATTATTTTACAATTAAGGAACCTATCTGCATTAAAATTATAATTTCATTTTTTTTTTTTTAATTTTTTATTTTACTATTTCCTAAAAAAAAACAAAAAAGGGTTAAAAAATATTTTAATTTTTAATTTTTAATTTTTAATTTTTTTTTTTCCATTTAGAGCATTTTTCGAATTTGTCATCATTTAGAGACATAAAATAAAGAAAAATGTATATATATTTTTTTTTAAAAATAAAAACCTTAGTTCGGTGCACAACAAATTCACAAAATTATTTAAAAACTAGTTAGGGCGATGAATTGCTATTTTTTTTTTTGTTTATCTATAATAAATTGACTTCTTATATTCGTAATTTTTTAAATTGATAAACTCTCAACATTGTTTTTTCAAATGTGATCTGATGAATTTGTTCCAAACAACACAAAAACAATGAAAAAAAAAAAAAATAGAGAGAAACTTCCAATACAAAATTAACGCTATTATCAATAACTCTACACTAATATTTTTTTAAAATTAAAGGTACTATTTAATATTGAAGATTTATTTATTTAGCAGCAGTTTTTTTGACGGCTAAAGAAGCTATTTGAGAAAGAAAAAGTTAGTAACAATTATAATGAAAAAAAAATATATATATATATATAAAATAACCTACCTTCTTTGAAACCACTGTTGAATCTCTTGTGAACAGTCTTCAAATATCTAGTTCTACCAGTACCGGTGGTCTTTCTACGTTGAGCTTTAATACTCCAGTTGTAAGATCTGGTTTTGGCTGATGGATAACCACATGAAGCACAGGTCTTCTTTTGGATGTGGAATGAGGATTTACCGCATCTTCTGCATAAGGTGTGGGACTTGGTGTGTCTACGACCAAAACTGAAAGTACCTTTAGTCTATTGTTCATAATAAATTTTGATTGATGATATGTGATTGAGTAAATGTTAGTTTAAATTCTTTTCTCATCACTCATCTCTTTCTCTTAGAGAATCATTTATCAATCTTTAATCACATTATATAACGGTCATATTCATTATATTATAAGAAACATAATAACTTTGATGTGATATCAGATATAAAATTTGACAGAGTATACACCTACCATTTTATGAAATCTTATGTAAAAAACAAAATAAAAAAAACGAATTGGTTTTGAAATCTACACCCCTCAAGACTTTTTTTTTGAAAAAAATTTTGAAAAAAAAAAATTTGTGCCAAAAGCGACTTTATCATAAAAACTCAAACGAGAATATGTAACGAAACTTTTTTTATATGATAAAAATATTTTTTTAATTTTTTTTTTTTATTTTTTTTTTTTCATTTTATTTTTTATTTTTTTATTTCTTTTCTTTTATTATATTTTAGTTTTAAAACTTATTATATTTTTTATTTATCCCTTCATTCCTTCATTCCCTTCCCTTCCTTCCTTCCTTTCTTTTTTTATTTTATTTTTTTTATTTAAATTATATAAAATAAAAAAATAATAAAAAATTTTTATTGTTTTTTTTTTTATTTTTTTATTTTTTTTATTTTTTTTTTTTATTTTATTTTTTTTTTTTATAACAAATGAAATTTTTTTTTAATTTCTGGCAAAATTTTTTTTTTTTTTTTTTTAATTTTTTATTTATTATTTTTTAATTTCCAAAATAAATAAATTGGTTAAAAGAAAAAAAAAAAAAATGACAAAAAAAATTTTATTATTATTATGTAAAGGATTTGAAGTAATGGAATTTACACCATTTGTTGATGTTATGGGATGGGCAAGAGAGGATGATGGTGGTGATGATGAAAAGGCAGATATTAGAGTTATAACATGTGGATTTAATAAAATGGTTACAAGTACATTTGGAGTTACAGTACAAGTAGATGAAATATTGAGTGATATTAAATCTTTTGATGAGTATGATGCATTGGCAATACCAGGTGGATTTGAAAATTATTCATTTTATGAGGAAGCCTACAGTGAAGTCGTATCACAATTGATTAGAGACTTTGATTCAAAAAATAAATTCATTGCAACTGTATGTGTTGGTGCATTGGCACTTGGTAAAAGTGGAATTTTAAAAGGTAGAAATGCAACAACCTACAGAAATAATCTTCGTCAACACAGTGTTAGACAACAACAATTGAAAGATTTTGGTGCTAATGTTATCGAAAATCAATCGATTGTTATCGATAATAATATTATTACTTCATACAATCCACAAACTGC
>CM069766.1:1397500-1455000 GCA_036169595.1 Dictyostelium firmibasis
TTGTGTAAAATGTTCAAAACCATTAGGTGGCGAAATTGGTAAATATCATAATCCATTACTTTTTTTTTTGAAAAAAAAAAAAATACTTAATACTAACATAACTTTTTTTTTTTTATTTTAATTTTTTTTCTTTTATTTAATTAAAAAAAATAAGAATGTGTATTTGAAAATAATGAAATGTTATGTAGAGATTGTGGTACTGAATTTTTTAAGAGTTGCTCAGGTTGCAATTTAGTTATTAAGACAACAGATTTTGAAGAACTAGGTAATTATATTTATCATAGATCATGCTTTTTATGTTTTTATTGTACAAGTTATTTGGGTGGAAAAGATTTTATAGTTGAAAATAGTAATGAAGAAACCACCAATAGAAATGGTGGTAATGGTTTTGGATTAAGAAGATTTAAATGCTCAGGTTGTATTGAAAATAAAAATCGACGAAAACAAAATCAAAATGGAGATGAAACAACCATTGAACATAAAATACCAGAACTTTGTGATAAACTTGATGAAGAGATTATAAAGTTAGTTATTGAAATTGATAGATCAACTGAACCATCACCAGTATCATCTATTGATCCAACAAATATATTTGGAAATGATGAAAGAAGGCATCAAATGGCAGTTGTTGAAACAATGATTTGTAGTAAATGTGAATTACCAATTAGTCAAAGTAGACCAATTATATTAGATTGTGGTATTTATCATAGGGAATGCTTTCAATGTTCGGAATGTTTAGATGAAACTCCAATGGATCCATCATTATATTATATTAGAAATGATAAACCGGTTTGCTTTGATTGTGATATTAATCATATAATGAATGAGGCTCATTCAGAGATTCAATGTTATGGTTGTAAACAACCTATTGTAGATGAAGTTATGATGGATGCATTAAATTTTAAATGGCATGTAGGTTGTTTAGTTTGTTCAAAATGTGGTATTCAAATTGAGGGTCAATTAGGTGATCATCAAGGTTTAATCTATTGTAAAGATCATTTCGAAGAATTGATCGGAACTAAATGTGATCAATGTAATCAATACATTGATGGTATGTTTTTAAAAGTAAATGGTAAAAATTTATGTCCAACATGTTTTAGATGTTTTTGTTGTAATGATATTTTAGAAGGCGGAAAATACTTTGAAAAAAATGGTGAATCCATCTGTGGAAAATGTAGAAATGAGGATATACTAAAGAGAAAAACTCAAATTCATATTCAACATACTTTAATTACAAGTTTAAAAAATAGTCAACAAATTTCTGATACTGAAAATGAAATCGAAAGACAACAATCATCATCACCACCATCAACTGTTTCAAAACCAATAGTAACAATAACAACAACAACAACAACAACTACAACAACAGGTACAAATTCAAATATTGGTAATAGTGTACTTAGTTCAACATCATCAACATCAACATCACCATCAACATCACCATCAATTTCTCCATTATCTTCTTCAATTCAAAAGGATGCACCATTGTTATGCTTAAATAAGAGTAGATCATTATTTAGAAATTCAATTAAAATTCATTTAGAGGATTTGAAAAATAGTGGTGAGCGTAAAACTTCACTCTATCCTTCATTCCATCGTCAAATGAGAAAACAAACTTTTAAAACTGCTTACCCATCTTTGAGAGGTACAAAAAGAAAAGATTTTTTAAATCATTTTAAAAATGAAGTCGATTCATCTAATAATAATAGTAATAATAATAATAATAATAATAATAACTCTTTATCAACTTTAGTTAATGCATTTATACCACCATCTTCAAATACATAAAACAATAACAATAACAACAATAATAATAATAATAATAACAATTAATTAAAGTTATAAGGAGATAAATAAAATGATATTTTTGTAATTTATTTTTTTATTATTATTATTATTATTTTTTTTTTTTTATATTACTTTAACAATGAATTAAAAGTTAAATTTTTGAGAAAAAAAAAAAAGAAAATATTTTTTGTGGTAAACTCACTCTAAACACCAATTTTCTAATTTTAAAATAAAAAATAAATTTAGTCCCTTTCTTATAAAGTTTTTGAAATAAAAATAGATCACACTAGTGGTGTTTTTTTTCACACTTGGTTTTTTTTTTATTTTTTTTTTTTTATTATAATTTTCTTTTTTCCAAAAATAAATATTAAAAATTAAACTTCAAACTTTTTTTTTTTTAATTTTTTAATTTATTATTATTATTTTATTTTACAATATATTCATAACATTATTGATAAGTTTTTTTTTTTTTCCAATTGTTTTATTCACATACAAAAAAAAAAAAAAAAAAAAAAAAATGAATAAACAATATTATTTTTTTATTTATTTTTTATTATTATCATTTATAATAAAAGGGAGTATTGGGTTATCATATTATGGTACATCAAAAGATAAATATTATCAAGTTGAATATTTTAATAATATAGAGTGCTCAGGTGATCCTATACAATACCAAGCGATTTTAATTGGAACTGAACATTGTTTTGCTCTTCCTAGATTTCAAGTTGATTGTACAGGTGGATTCGAGAATAATACCAGTGAGTGTTTTTATTCATTTCAATGCTTTTGTGGAGAATCATGTAGAAATTATGTAAACCTAAACCAATGTGTACAAGATCTTGAATACAATGCTTCATTTAGAATTGTTTATCATATTGTTAATTATTTAGAAAAAGATTTTTGTGTATTGAGCGAAAGGTATGTAATTTTGTATATACAAACATAAATACATATATGTTTATTTTTTAAAATAAATTTTTTTTTTTTTTTTTTTTTTTTTTAAAAAATTGGAAATTATAACCTCATTGCAATAATTATTACTATAAAATAGTTTTAGTTTAAAAGAAATACCAAATGAACAAATTGTAAAAAATAGATTAGAAGCTGTACAAGTATTTAAAAAGGGGATTTGCCTTTTTGGTGGAAATGTTGATTGCGATAGAAATGAAATTGGTTTTTATAATTGTAATTCAACTAGCATTTCTACTGAATTAGTGAAGAGTTTAACAAACAATGCTATTTCAAATACAATTCCATTACCTGAGGTGATTGGTCTACATTATTTTTTCCCTGGGGATCCAAATTTTTTAACAAAATCTGTAAAAAATAATGCTTTTAAGTCAATCGATAATAATTCTTTAAAATTTTCGATCACTTTCATTTTAATCATGTTTTTGTATCTTTAAAATTATAATTAAAAGATAATATGTATAATATTTTTATTTTTTTTTTTTTTATAAAAAAAAAAACAAATAAATAAAGACAAAAAATAAAATAAAGATTGGAAGAGAACTTTTTTTAAAGATTCGCCCAAATCGCAAGCATTTTTTCAAATTTTTTTTTTTTTCTCTTTTATTTTTAATTTTAATTTATTTTTATTTTATTTTATTTTTTTTGTTTTTATTATTTTTTTTTATTTTTATTTTATTTTTTTTTTTTTTTTTTTCATTTAGTTTTTACCAACAACACACCTTCTCACAAACACACCCTTTTTTGTATTGTTTTTTTTTTTTTTGAGATATATAAAAAATTTCTATATGTGCATAAAATTTTTATTATATTAAACAATATAATCACCTTTTTTCTTTTTTCTTTTTTTTCTTTTTTTATTATTATAATTGTTATAATAGATTCATTCATTACTACATAAAGTAATAAATAAATAAACTAACAAAAAAAAAAATAAAAAAAATAGATTATAGATAATAGATAAATTAATATAAATGGATGAGTCAACCCAACGACAATTGGATCCAATTGAAGAAACAACACATAATATAGAAAAAAAAGTGGTGGTATCATCGTTATGGGGTAGACTAGTTACTAACCATCCAGATTCAAGACATATTGATTTGATTGAGCATGACATTTATTTTGGAAGAAATCCAAAAAGATGTCAAGTTTTATTACATGATCCAACCGTTAGTGGTATACATTGCAGAATATTTAGAGAAGAGATTTCAGATGGTAAAAACAATCGCAATAAAGATAGTGATAATAATAATAATAATAATAATAATAATAATAATAATAATAATAATAATAATAATAATAATAATAATAATACAAAGAAATATATAACAAAGATTACAGATTCAAGCTCAAATGGTACATTTGTAAAAGGATGTATATTGGGTAAAAATAAAACTACAATAATTCAAAATGGAGACACGGTATCGTTTACGTCAGCAAAGGTGATAAGTTCATTGTCATTCACATTCTTGGATTTAGTAAATCCATACCCTGATGAGCCATCCGAACCAGAGATAGGCAATAGATACTCAGTTCAAGGTATATTAGGTACTGGTAATTTTAGTGTGGTTAAACGTTGTATTAGGCGTGATACCGGTGAAATGTTTGCAGTGAAAATCATTGATAAGAAAAAGTTTTGGGGTCAAACAAAAACTCGTAGACAGATGGAGAGTGAAGTTGAGATTTTACAGAAAATTAAGCATCCCAATATCATCTCAATCATTGATATCATTCAATCTGACAGATACTTTTACATTGTTTTGGAATTGGCAACAGGTGGTGAACTCTTTGAAAAGATTAAACAAAAGGGTAGATTCTCTGAACCCGAGGCAAAGGATACATTTAAACAAATCCTAGAAGCCGTTTCATATCTTCATAATTTAAATATTTCTCATCGTGATCTTAAACCTGAAAATATCTTAATCTCTTCGGTCGATGGTAAACAATCAGTAATCAAAGTCACCGATTTCGGTTTAGCTAAAATCATTGGTGAGAAAGAGATGGCAACAACATTATGTGGTACTCCACTTTACGTTGCACCTGAAATCATTAGAAATTGTCTTCACGCAGGAGGTGATAGTGGTGATACTCCAATTATTATGGGTTATGGTAAAGAAGTTGATGTTTGGTCATTGGGTTGTATTTTATATATTCTATTATCGGGTAGACCACCATTTAATTTAGATCATTCTAATAATTTCAATTTGGGACAAATCAATCAAGGACTCTACAATTTCAACTTACCAGTTTGGGATGTTATCACTGAGAATGCTAAAGATTTAATTACGAAATTACTAAATGTTGATCCATTAAAAAGATTAAGTACCAAAGGTGCTCTTTCTCATGATTGGTTCAATGACGACGAATTATTAAGATGTAACACTATCGTCACTCCCCAATCACCTATTCCAAAATCTCCTTCAACAAAATCACCACAACGTCAACATGGTGTAGTTCAATTACCATTGGATGTTAGATCGAAAAATATTCCAATGACTTTAAATGCAACTAATAATAATAATCAACAATCTCCAATTAATAAAAATTATAATAATAATAGTAATAATAATAACAGTAATAATAATAGTAATAATAATAATAATAATAATAATAATAATAATAATAATAATAATAATAATAATAATAATAATAATAATAATAATAATAATAATAATAATAATAATAATAATAATAATAATAATAATAATAATAATAATAATAATAATAATAATAATAATAATAATAATAATAATAATAATAATAATAATAATAATAATAATAATAATAATAATAATAATAATAATAATAATAATAATATTTTAAAAAGTTTAAATACAAATAATAATAAAAGTGGATTAAAGAAACCACATGGTGGTAGTCTCCATCATCAGAGTCCAAAATCTAAATCCAATAGAGCTACACCAAAATTACAGTTTGAAAAACCTTCACCACAGCATCACCATAGTAATGGAAATGGTGGAATTAAGCCAGCTATAATTAATAACAATGATAATTTATATTCTAGATTTATTGCAACCACTAATGATCCTTTTGATTGTACACCAACTTCCACACCTATAAAACAACCAGCAAACTTGACAACAACAACAGCAACAACTCCAATTCTTGCATCAAATTCCATTACAATGGGAACTTCATCAACTTCAATACCTGCATCAAATTCAATCACAATGAGTTCTCCTTCAGTGTTGGCAACGAGTGATGATATTAAAAAGAGAAAGGAAAAAGAAAATTCAAGTAGTGAAAATGTAAATGATGTAATTGTAATTAACAGTAATAATAGTAATAATAGCCACAGTATTAATAATGGAATTTCTAATAAACCTCCACCAAAAAGATTGAAGGGTTCTTGAAAATTAAGAAAAAATTATCAAAAAAAAAAAAAAAAAAAAAAAAAAAATAACATATTTTAACTCTTTATTAATTTTTCAAAAAGAAGAAAAAGAAAAAAAGGACAAATAATATGTTACAAAGTGTTTGTTCAAACCTCTTTAAATATTAAAATATTTTCTTACCCAATATAGTCAGTTTCCTGTGCAAATTTTTTATTTTGTTTTTTTTCAATTAAACAGTTTTTTTAAAACCAACTAAAGCATTTCATATTCAGTTTCAGAAAATAAAAAAAAGTTAACTGTTTAAAATTTTAAATAAATTCATTTTATTTATTTAATTCTTAAATTTTTTTTATGTTTTTGGATCAATTGAGAAAAATTTGAGAATAAAGAATTTTAAATTAATCGATTGACTTTTTTTAACCATTAGAGAGATGAAAAAAGTTTTACAGGTTGAATAGAGGCAGATAAAACATCGATTCTATTAGTAGTATTCAGATAAATGTCAAAGAGATTGGTTGAGAATGGGTTGAGTTTTTGAATAAATAATACAAAAAATAATAAAAAAAAATTATAAAAAATTTAATAATATAATCTATAAAAGTATAATTACTATAAAAGAAAAAAAGTAAACCAATTTTATAGTATTTCAAACCTGAAATCAAATTTAATATATTATTTTAAAAAAAATAAAAAAGGTAAAAAACCAAAATTTGACTTGGATGAGTGGAATTATATAAAAATAAATTGGTGTAAAAAAAAAAAGCAAATTTTTAGAAAAACAAACTATATATATATGAAATTATACTATTACTTTTATTATAAATTTATATCAGTGAATGGTATAATATCTATTAGTTTTTTTTTTGTGTATTCTCTTAGTTTTGATTCGGGAAATAAAAAAGTTTCTTTTAATACTCCTTGTAATAAAGGACGAGAATTTAAAAGATAATGATTATTATTAATATCATTAATGTCTATGGCTATTATTAAATAAAAAGGCATATTTTCATTTTCAATATTCCTAAAATAACCAATAGAAAACACAAAAGAGTTTGTTTTATAGAGTGGCAACGATTTAAAACTATGTAGATATGGTTCTTGGAAAAGCTCTGGAACAGTAACAGACATTGGAATATCGTTCAAATCTAATGGTAAGGTATTTAATTGACTGATATATGGTGAGAAAATAAGAGGACGCCTCATTTCACTTGTTTCATCTCTATTTATGATGCGGTAGTTACAATGATATGAAAATGGAATATTCTTTGTATAGAGAGGTTCACCAATATATAAACTTGGATTTGCTCCAATGATAAAAGATAAAGGCATAGCGGTTTCATGGCCACGGTAATTTTCTGGAGGTTTTTTGTTTGACTTTAAAAAATTTTGTGGATCGTTTGGTATTTCCCCTATACATTCACATATTTTTTGGTATCTTTCGAGTTGGAATGATTTATGTTTAAAATATTTAAAATTAGCATGAACACACCTAGGACATACGAGCAATAGATAATTTCTGATATCACCGTGCATGTTCGAATACCCAATATTCAAGTTTTTGACTATTTTCAAAATTTGGTGAGGTTTTGCATGATCAATTTTATGTACACTATAAATGTGTGTCCAAAATTCTGAAAGTGATGCATAAAAATGTGAAAAATTTGACGATTCTTTACCAGCACCTTTTAAACACAAATTCTCACCTGTTAAGCATTTGATATTAAAATCATTACTGTCCTGTAATGTACATAAACTAATGTTGTGTTTTATTATTTTTTCTTTAATATTTTCTGGAACAGGAGCAGTATTTTTAAAATGACAATATATATAATCAATTCTCTCAACTGTTAGATTAAAAAAATTATTCATTTTTTATTTTTTTATTTATTATCTATCTATTTATTTATTTATTTATTTATTTATTTATTTATTTATTTATTTATTTATTTATTTATTTATTTATTTATTTATTTATTTATTTATTTATTTATTTATTTATTTATTTATTTATTCATTTATTTATTTATTCATTGGAAAAAAAGTAAAAATTAAAAAAAAAAAAAAAATAGCACCAATAGTATACACGATAAAAAAAAATGTAAATAAAAAATAATTTTGCTCTTTGAATTGTGTACCAAAATTTTTTCAAAAAAAAAAAAAAATTAAAGATTCAATTTTTTTTTTTTTTCATCTTTTGAGAAAATTTTATATGCAAAGCTCTCATTTGGCGACTCACTTTTTTTTATTTTTTTTTAAAATTTTTTTTTTTATTTTTTTTTTGTTGCAATTAAAATATCTAGATTGGTTTTTTTTTCTGAATTTCATCAATAATGTTTCTCTTTAAAAGAATGATCGAATTTTTTCTTTTTTATGATCTTTTTTGGATGATCTAGGAATTTACAAACATTATCGTTGTTTCCAAGCTGCTTCATTGTCACACTGGCTAGTAAAAATAAAAGACAAAGAATATCTTATTGAGATTTCTTTTTTTTTTTATTGTATAGCAATTTCTAATTTTAAAGTATTTATTTTATTGATATGGCTTTTTTTTTTTTTTTTTTTACTCATGATGAGATTCAAGATCTATCTGAGGTGTTAGTTATTTCCTTATAAATAAAATTTTAAAAATAAAACAATAAAGATAATATCAATAAATTTATTGATATGGCTTTTTTTTTTTTTTTTTATTATATTGCAATTCGCTATTTGTAAAATGTTAAATAATTTTTTTGCAAAAGGGGTTTTTGATTGGTTGGGGATGGTTGCAGCTTGCCGAGGGTTGTTTTTAAAGTTGTGAAATTCACTTTTATAGCGAAATTCAGGAATTTGTTTTGTTTCACTCCAATGAAATTCATCATCAGAGATCCACGGTTTTCTTCGAAATAGTTTTTATACCACTCCGACCCTCAGCTTTGGTTTGCCCTTACCATTGATTATATTAAAACTTGTTGTTTTCTTAAGCGATGAATGACAATACCTTTTGTGCATCTTTTATTCCAATCAAACCTAGCAACCCAATATTTTTTACTTTTTTAAAAAAATTTATACTTTCATTTCCATTACTTTTCATGGTTTTGGGATTTTTTTTTTTTTTTTTTAGTTTTTTTTTTTTTTTTTGTTTTAATTTTTTTTTTTTTTTGTTTTTCCTTTTAAATAGAAACTTTTTATTAATTTTGATTCAAAAAAAGGCATATAAGTTAATGTTTCTACAAAAAAAAAAAAAAAAAAAAAAAAAAAAAAAAAAATTAAAATTAATTTATTTTTTTATATTTTATTACAACTCTCATTTTATAATTTTAAATTCAATTAAAATTTTAAGATGTAGTCATTTAAATATAACACCATATATCAAAAATTATTGTTTAAATCTCTTTTTGAATAAGAAAAACCCAAATTACAGATTTATATTTTCAATTAGATTTACTTTTTTTTATTTATTTGGGAGAGTTACAAGAAGTTTTTTTATTTTTATTAAAAAAAAATCATTATTAAAAAAAAAATATATATTTATAAAATTATCCACCCCAATTTAAAACATAAAAAAATAAATCATCATATTTAGAATCATATTAGTGTGGTGTGTATAATTGTTTTTTTATTTATTTTTTTGTCTTTTTTTTTTATTTTTTTTATCTAAGTTTTAGGAAGGGTGGGTGAGATATAGTGGATTTACTTTTTGAAGTAATAAATAATTAATTTGTTTTTTTATTTTCAAAAAAAGGGTTAAACAAATTAAAACTGTTTTAACATTTTTATTTCTTTTTCAGTATTATAATTATAATAAAAAAATTATATTAAAAAAAATTTAAAATTTTATATTTTAAAATTCTTTTTTTATTGTGTATATAAATTCCTTTTATTTAAATTATTATTTTATTTAATTTTTATTATTATTTTTTTATTTTTTAAAATTTTTTTTTTTTTGGATTAAAATAATATAAATTATTAATAATTATTCTTAAATTACTTTTTACTTAACAATATTTTAAAAGATTATATTAAAAATAAAAAGTAATAATAATAATTAATATAAAATAAAAAAGATAAGTTATCTAAAAGATGGGGAACTTAAAAATAATGAAAATATTTTTATTGATAATATCTTGTTGTACATTTTTTAATATTGTAAATTCAATAACTGTTGGAGGATTATATTCAACACCAGGCCAATGGAAATTTATAACAAAATTTTGTTTCCAAGATCAAGGTGGTCATGTTATTATGAAATTATTCCATTCTTTATCGAAGGATACTAAAATATTATTATATTCTGATAAGAATCCAAATTATAATGAATTATTGGATGATATATATGGCAATAAATATTCATGTGAACAAAAAGTAAGTATTATTCTTTATAAAAATTTGTTTTTTCATTTTTAATTAAGAAATTAACCATTTTATTATTGTTTAAATTTTTATGAATAAAAAAGGTATCATGGAATAATTATGAATTTTCACCATTTGTAAATAATCCTAATGATTTAGATTGGGAAAGTAGAATGCAAGTTAAAAGTGTAATGCAACAAAGAGATAGGTTTTGGATCATTGCAATTGCTGATTGTGAAAGCGGTAATAGAACTATTGGAGGGGGAACTGGTTCAAATGTTAATAAAAAGTTTTATGCAGAATATGTTTTCTCTCTTTCAAATAATGGAGATCATATTGATAGTGTTTTATCAGCTGATCAACAATCTATCCCTCAATCCCAAATGTTTTATTTCCTTCTATATATGATAATGTTTGTAACAACTATCGTTTTTATAATTATTTTAAAGAAAAAGCAATTAGAATCAAAAGTTTTACAATTTTTTATCTTGATTCTTTTGGTACAACTAATTTCATTAATTTTATTTTTATCAAATTGGGCAACCATCATTAAATATGACGGACCAGAATTAAAATATGCAAATTTATTTGGTAATATTTTTAGTATTTTGGCAAATTCATTATTTGTATTACTAATTTTAATGGTTGGTCAAGGATGGACTACATCCCTATACTATGGTTCAATGGTCAAAAGAATGGTGAATTTATCAGTCTCAGGATTATTATTTGTTTTTGGTGTAATTGTTTACATTTTTATTTGTTTTAAAGCTCCAGAATTTAATAATTACATTTATTTTTATGATACATACCCAGGTTATGCTTTATTGGCAATCTACGTATTCATTATATTCTTTTTCACAATTGGAAACCATATTAGTCGAAGAAAACAAAATGATCCAATAAAAAAGAAATTCATTTTAATCTTTACAATAGTCTTTACACTATGGTTTATAGCTCAACCAATGATTGTTGTATGTGCACATTTCACAGAACCTTGGGTAAAATTCAAAGTCATCTCAATACTTTATCAAACAATCAATGCAATCTTTTATATAGTGTTGTTGGTTTTATTCCGTCCAAATAAAAACAATATAGTTGTTAAAATATTAGAGTCTGATGACAAATTTGGTTTAGAAATTAAAGATTATCCCTCTTCAAAAGATAAAAATGATTTAAATGAAAAGAAAAAGGACAAAAAATTCGTTGCCTTTTAAAAAATAATTAAATAATTAAATTAATAAGTTCTTTAAATTACTTTCTATTTTAATACAAATAATACAAATAATCCAAAATAAATTAAGAAAAAATTTTAAATTTTACAATATACATTCCATTTATTTATTTTTATTTTTTTTTCTATTTTGATTTAAAAATTATTTACTTTTAGGTTTTTTTTTGTTTTTTTTTTTTTGATTATTGTTGAGGTACTTTTCTTTGTTTAATTGATGCAGCTTCAGAAGATTTTACAAGGTTAATAACAGCACCAGATAAACCTTTAGCGCAAGTTACCAATTGTTCTTCAGCGGTAGGATCATTGAAATCATTTGATTTGACTGCACAAAGGATTTTAAGTTGGGTACTGAAATTACCACCACAATCGCAATAGGTTAAAACGTTTTGTTTTAAACGTGGGTCAGTACAATTATCGGCGATATGTTTAGCTTGAATTTGAACTTGTTTAATGGTGTCTGCGATTTTACGAGCGGCAGTAATCATACCTTTAACATCACCATTGACAGCGAAACTAGAGATTAAAGCCATTTGTTGAGCGATTTCATCAGATAATTGAACGAGTATACCCATTGGGGTACCATCACGAACCTTTGATTCCAATGCTTGAGCTACATCAGCAGCAGCACCGAAAACTGCTTTATTGACAGGGCCTTCTGGGACGACGAGTTTTGGAGCACGTTTTCTTTCCTCTTCTTCGGCTGCCAAACGTTTTTTTTCCTCTTCGATTGCAATCAAACGTTTCTTTTCCTCCTCGGCTTCGATTCTTGCCAACTCTGCAGCTTTTAAAGCGGCACGAGCTTTTGCTTTTTCCTCTGCTTCAACTCTTGCAATCTCTTCATTTCTCTTTCTCTTTTCTTCTTTAAGTTCTTCAGCAGTTGGTTGAATTACTTGACTAAGATTGCTACTTGCTTCTTTAACTTTTTTAACGATATCTTCAAGTCTCTTACGAGCTTCTTTATCATCTGGATTAGCTAAACATGCTTTAATTGCCTCTAAAAGTTGTGGTGTAAGTTTTTTAAGTTGTTCAATTGAGTCGAGTACTTGTTTCTTACGTTCTGGATCGGTAATGGTTTGAGCGTATGCTTCAGCTGCTTCAATTTGTTTTTTAATAGAATTGGCAATATCTTTGGCGTATTGAACACCTTTGAATTGCATTTCTGGACCACCTTCATCGATACATTTCAAAAGGGAATCGAGATCATTATGAATTTTAGTGTTGAGTGCTGATACAACTTCATAAGGTTGAGAGATTTGACTAATGGCTTGTTTAGCCTCTTTAATATCTGATGAGAGATTTTTACGAGCTTCATGATCGTTTGGATTGGCGATTGCTTTGTTTGCATTTTCAATGATTCTTGGTTTAAGTTTTTGTAGTCTTTCAATGGATTGTTTAATTTGATGACGTTGACCTGGATCAGTGACATTTTCAAGTAAGGCTTGTGCCAATTCAATATGTTTATCGATTGCAGATGGGATATGAGAGAGAATGACTTGAGCACGTTTCTTATCACCTTGTGCGATTGCTTCTTCTAATGAATCCAAATCTCTTGCCAATGAAACACCTGATGCAGCAACTATCTCTGCTGGTGTTGAAACGACAGCTGTTGCCAATGCTTCTGATGCTTTTTGAGTAGAGTAAATTACAGACTCTAAATGTTTTTGTGCCTCTTGATCATTTGGATTCTCCAATACTGGTTTCATTGCGGCAATTAACATTGGGGTTAATTTCTTGAGTTCTTCAATTTGTTTTAATAACATCTTCTTTTTAACTGGATCTTGACAACGATTTGCAACGATTATTGCATTTGAGATTTGTAAGTTTGCAGCATTAACAATCTCTCTAGCGGCTGCAGGACCATTACCAGCTTCAATTGATTTTGGAAGTGTACGAAGGTTATCGATGAGAATTGCGGATGCACGTGTAACTTCATCTTCAGCCATTGTACGAACTGGTTTCCATTTGAATGCGAGATCAACAAATTTTGTATTACTCTCAAAAATCAATTTAATAGTGTAGATTAAATCATCGATAGCTGATAATAATTTACTTGATAACTCTGAACGTTTTGATCTCAATGTCTCTTCTCTTGGATTTCTACAAACGTCACGTGCACTTGCTTGATGTTGTTCTGAGAGTATATTAACCATAGTTGCAATGTCTTCAAGTTTTGAACGTAACTCTGGATTATGACTACCTTCTGAACGACGTTGTGATCTCTTTACCAATTCGCCATGTAATTGATTAACATCACCGATCATAATGTCCAATTGTTTAATGTTTTCAATCTCATCGATTCTTCTTACACCCTCAGCTGCTTTCTTGGCAATGTTTACCAATACTTTAATGTTTGATTGCTCTTCAATCAATACTAACAATACTACATTTTGAAGGATTTGTTTGGCTGCTTTAATTGCATCCTTTTGTGGTACTCTATTCCATGGATCTTCTCTTGCACGAACTGCATGAACATATAATTGACCTGCTGAATTCTTTAATTGCTTTGATGTACTCTCCAATTGTCCAACAAATTCTTCATCTATTAATGATACTGTCTCTTCTGCTGCTTCTGCCATTCCATTAACTGCTTGTTGAATCAATTCAACTCCTGGTACCATATCCTATTATTTTAAAAAAAAATAAATAAATAAAAAATGAAAAAAAATCAAATTTAAAATATTAATTAATATCAACTAATATATATATTTCAATTTTTTTTTTTCCTTCAAAATTTTATACATACTCCAAAAAGAGAATTTTTTTCCTCACTATCTGTGATTGCAATAACCAATGAGGAAACTGCATCGGCAATCATTTCTAATACTTCATCCATTTTTTAATTTTTTTTTTTTTTTTATTTCTTTTAAATAATAAATTTTAAGATTATTTTTGATTTGGTTTTTATCTTTTTTTTAAAAATTCTTAAGAAAAAAAGTTGACTAATTTATAACTATGAAAATAAAAGAAGCTGTTATATAATTGAAGTAATTTTTTTATTATTATTATTAATATTCAAAAGTAATTAATTAATTAAGTATAAATATAAAAAAATAAAATAAAAAAAAAATGAAAAATAAATTAAACAATTGATGATGGAAAAAAAAAAAAATTGGTAAATAAATAAAAAAAAAAAATAATAAAAAAAAAAAAATAATTAAAAAATAATAATTATAAATGGGTTTTGATGTGTGTTGTTAGAGTGTGTTAAATTGGTTTTTTTTTTTTTTTTTTTTTTTTTTTTTTTTTTGAATGTTACATCTAACAAGAATTTTTTTTTTCTTTTCCTTTTTATTTTTTTTTTCCTTTTTTTTTATTTTTTTATTTTTTATTTTTTTTATAAAAAAATCACCACAACCTTAATGCCTTGCACTCTCATCGAAAAAAAAAAAAAACAGACCATATCAAAAAAAAAAAAAAATAAATAAAAAATATTTATTAACAAAACACAAACACAACACCAATTAAAACAGGATAGAGTGTTAAAATTTGTATGGGATATATATATTTATATATAAATAAAAAGAAAAAAAAAAAAGTCAACGGGTAATTTTTTTTTTTTTTTTTTTTTTCAAGATCACTTACAATTATTTTTTTAAATTCTTAACTGTTATTATTTTTTTAAATATATAAAATTAAATAAATAAATAATGTTTTTTTTATATTACAACAATGAATAAATAAATAGTATTGTACAAAAATTTTTTTTTTTTTTTTTTTTTTTTTTTTTTGATGTTTTATTTTATGTTTAAATTATTTAAAAGTCTTTTTTTGATACCACAACAAACTAAAAATAATAATAATTTATTTTTTTTTTTATTTTTTTTTTTTATTTTTTCATAAAATTTTTTTTTTTTATTTTTGCATTTTTTGTGGCTTTTAATTATCAAATGATTTCTTTGAAAAAATGAAAAAATAAAAAAATAAAATTGAAAAAAAAAACGACAAAAAAAATAAGTTTTGGATTAATTAGTTGAAAAAAAAAAAAAAAACCAATCAATTTATTGAAAAAAAAAAAAGGAAAAAAAAGATTAAATGACAAAAAATACCCAATCCTCCCTTTTTTTTTTTTTTTTTTTTTTTCTTCTCAATAGTTACCAATAGAAAAAATTTGGTTTTGGATTAATTAAAAAAAAAAAAAAAAAAAAAAAAAAAATTGGATGATAAAATGGGAGAGAGAAAAAAAATAAAAATAAAACTCAAACTCAACTCTTACTTTTGAATAATAAAATAAAATTTTTTTTTTTAAATTTATTTATTAATTTGTTTTTTACCAATATTTTTTGGTAATTTTTGATTATCATTAACATCTTTTTCTTTGTAGATATGAGGAGCAATTTCATGTAACCAAGAGGATTGAATTTCAACCACTTGTCTCATAAACTCTTTAGTTGTTAAAACCAATTCATGATATACAACCCATTTGGGTGGTGATTGAAATAGACAAGATGATGGATGAATTTGAACACTTTGATTATGTTTTGTAGTCCTAAATAAACCAGACTTCTCAAGTTTAGCGGAATTATAAAAGAAACCTGAAGCAATACATTTTCTAATTGAGTCAGTATCATCAACATTTGAAATCAATGGAATTTCAACACGTTCCAATAAGAGTTCCAATTGATCTCTGACATCTTGAGCACGTTTCATTGAACGATGTTGAATGAAATTTTCAAAACACCATTGAATGGCATAGCCTGATTCACGCCATTGATTGAAAACATTCATCAAAGTAAGATGATCACCTTGTGGATGAAAAAATAATTTTCTAGCGGCATCTGCAGCGAAGGCTTTATCCTTTGGTCTGTAGAAAATTGTATTTCCAACACTTAACATTGCACAAATGGTTAGAATCTCTTCACTACATTTATATTTCTCACTTGCAATGATCATTTTTGATAGTTGTGGATCAACTGGAAACTCAGCCATCTTCCTACCCAATTTTGTCAATTGACCTCTATCATTCAATGCACCTAATGCATATAGTTGCTCCAATGCAGCAATCAATGTTTGAGCTGGTGGTGGATCCATGAAATTGAAATTCATCAAATCATTAATACCCATAGATTTTAAAAGTAATACAACATTACCCAAATTTGTACGCTGAATCTCTGGAATTGTATTCTCTTCCAATTCATTATCAAATGCCCATGCTGTGAATAATCTAAAACATTTACCAGGTGCAACACGACCTGCTCTACCTTTTCTTTGATTTGCTGATGCTTTACTAACGGGTGTAATCACCAATGATTCCATACCAGTACGTGGATTAAACATTTTCTGTTTACAAAATCCTGGATCAATCACATATATGATACCATCTATAGTTAGAGAAGTTTCTGCAATATTGGTAGCCAATACAACTTTTCTAGCATTTGGTGGAGTGGGTTCAAATATTTTTGCCTGTAAATCAGTTGGAAGTGTAGAATAGATTCTCGTGATAATCAACTCTTTTATTTTTGTGCCTAAACCTCTAGTTCTAGTTTGTAACATTTCCGCCGCTTGATCAACCTCTTCTTGACCAGTTAAAAACACTAAAATATCACCCAACGGTTCTGTAATATGAATTTGTAATACAGTAACAACAGCTGCATCTAAATAGTCTGCTTCAGGTGCTTGAGTATAATGAGTGCTAACTTCATATTTTCTACCGGGAATATTAAACGTCGGAGCACCATCGAAATACTCTGAGAATCTCTCTGCATCCATGGTTGCGGATGAAATCAACAATTTAAGATCTGGTCTAAATCTAGTGATATCTTTCAATAGACCAAAGAGAATATCAGTATGGAGTGTACGTTCATGAGCTTCATCAATGATTAACACAGAGTAGCTTGCTAAATCTGGTGCAGTAAGGAACTCTCTTACCAACATACCATCAGTCATATATTGAAGAACAGTTTTTTGTGATGTACAATCCTCAAAACGAATAGAATAACCAACTTCATTACCCAATTTACAACCTACTTCTTCAGCAACCCTAGCAGCAACACTCATTGCTGCCACTCTTCTTGGTTGAGTGCATCCTATCTTTCCAGTTTTTGAAAAACCAGCTTCATGAAGGTATTGTGGAATTTGTGTGGTTTTACCTGATCCAGTTTCACCCACTATAATAAGTACTTGATATTCTCTGACTGCTTCAATCAATTCCTCACGATATGGATAAACTGGTAAAGATTTTCTAACTTCTTGAATGGTCATCTTTGCCTGAGCAGATCCATCATCACCAGGTTTCAATATCAATACACCATTATCTTTCTTTCCTTGATTTAATACTTCCTCTTTGATGAATTCAATTTGGTCTTCGAAAACATACTCATACTCTTCATTACCACCACCTATATTAGTTGATGAAGATGCTCTATTCTCAGAAATAGCAGACTTCATTCTATTTTGTTCCCATTCTTTTTGTTCAGGATTAAAAGATAATGAATCATTATTACCACCTTTTTTATTTAAATTTTTATCAGTATATGATGATTTCAATAATGAATCTTTGTCTTTAATTTCTGATGGTAATTGATAGTAATCATCGGATTGATTGGCTTCATTTAAACGTTGACTTGCCAATTCATAAAGTTTTTTCTTTTTTTCAAAATCTTTAATCTCTTGTTCTGTCAATTGTTGATCTTTAAATAATTCATACTCCTCTTCAATCTCTCTCTTTAAGAGTATTAATCGTTTTTGTTCTTCACCCACTAAATATTTTCTACGCGATTTAATTCTTTCAGTATCCAATTGTTCAGATTGTTCCAACCTATTTTTTCTATCTATTGATTCTTTAGTTTCAGAATCATCATGAACTTTTTTTTTTGTTGATTTTTCATCTCTTTTTTTTATTCTATCACTTAATTCTTTAACTTCTCTTTGTTCTTTTTCGTATTCATCCTCTTCCACTTCCTCCTCTTTCTTCCTCTCGTCTTTTTTTTCTATATTATTATTTTTATTATCATTATTTTCTTCTTCAATTATTGATTTATATGGTTGTCTTTTTTGTGGATTATTATTATTATTATTATTACTATTATTTTCATTATTTTCATTATAATTATCTTCTTGTTGTTTTTCGTTGATAGATTCAGGTTCAGGTTCATCATCCCAATTGTTATCAGATTTCTTTCTGGTTGATGATTTTTTATCTTTTTTATCTCTCTTTTCTTTTTTTTTCTCTTTTTTTTTCCTTTTTCTTTCAATATCACTGTCACTATCACTGCTACTACTACTACTATTTACAATATCGTCATCGTGGTCAATAACTAATTTATACGATTTATTCTTTTTTAAAAATTCAATTTTATCTTTCTCTTTATCTTTAAATGATTGTGATGAAGATGATGACAAAGATGAAGATGAAGATGTGGAAGTTATATTTTGAATTTTTTGTTGTGTTTTATTTAATAATTCTTGAGCAAATGATTTTGTTTTGGAATTTATTGGAAAATCTTGTTCTTTTAATGTTGATATTAATGAATTTACATCTTTTGATTTTTTTGATAATGCTATTATATAATCAACCATTGTAGATTCACGATATCCCAAGATATCGAATATCTTATCTGATACCCAATTTTTTATTGATTCATTACTGCTCATAATTTTACTTTTCTTTTTTTTTTTTTTTTTTTTTTTCTAAAAAAATTTTAATTTATATTAATATTGTTATAATATTATTTTACACATTAATTTAATAAGTTTGTTTGAATAATACTCAAACACAAATAAATATCTGATATATGTTCGTTAATTTAATTAAAAAAAAAAAAAAAAAATGAAAATGAAATAAAAAAAAATAAATTTGGAAAAGGGGTGTGAAAAAATTCAAATAAAATGAACAAAAAAAAAAAAAAAAAAAAATTTTCGACAATTGTAATAATTTCATTAATCCAAAAAATTTAGTCAACTAAAAACACATAAAATAAAAACAATAACATATTATGATTTATTGTAGTTTAAATTAAAAATAATAAAAATAAAAAATGGATAACAATGTTGATAGGGAATTAATACAAGATATTGGAGAAAAAGTATCAAAATCTTTGAAATTACCAACAACAAACCAAACACTTGCATTAAGAATTTTCAATGAAGCAAATAGATCAAATAATAAAGAACAATTTATAAAATCATGCGGTGAATATGGTATTAAATCTGATGACTATATAATTGATGATATTTATAATAGAGTTAAAAAATCTACCGATAAAAATGAAAGTAATAACGTTGAAAGAACTTCATTATCATTTACAAACGATAATTCATCAACCAATCAATCGAATCAACCATTACCACAAACAATTAAAGGTGGTTTAGTTAGAAAAAATCAAACGAATCAAGATGTATGTATTAATAGTAATAATAATAATAATAATAATAATAATAATAATAATAATAATAATAATAATAATAATAATAATAATAATAATAATAATAATAATAATAATAATAATAATAATAATAATAATAATAATAATAATAATAATAATAATAATAATAATAATAATAATAATAATAATAATAATAATAATAATAATAATAATAATAATAATAATAATAATAATAAAAATAATAATATTAAATATAAAAATTGTTTTTCATCGAAAATTGTTAATACTAAAAATAAATTTCAACAGGAATCATTTAAAGTACCACAAATTAGAAAATCAGTTTTAGGTTTAGATATTTTAGCAAAAGAGAAAAGAGAAGAACAAGAAGAAAAGAAAAGAAAAGAGCTTTTAGATAGATTCAATAATGATGATGACAATAATGACAATAATAAAGGCAATGAAGACGATGAGTCTTCCTTTAAAAAGCCAGAAAAACATTATAGACAGATAAAATCAACCCCAGTTCGTTCAAATGATCGTAGTGGTAGTAATGAATATAGTGAAAGAAATTCCTCATTTGATAAAAGAGATGACAAAAATAATAATAGAGGTAGAGATGATTATAAAAGAGATGATAGAAGTAGTAGTAGAGATGATTATAAAAGAGATGATAGAAATAGTAGTAGTAATAGGAGAGATGACTATCGAAGAGATGACAGAAGTAGTAGTAGGGATGATTACAGAAGAGATGATAGAAGTAGTAGTAGGGATGATTATAAAAGAGATGACAGAAGTTCTTCTTATAGAAGAGGAAGTGATGATGGTAATAGACCATCTGAAACACCTCAAAGAAGATATAATGACCAAACACCATCGAGAGATTCAAATAGAGAACCATACAAAAGAGACGATAGAAGTATTAATAGAAATGATTATAGAAAGGGTGATATCGATACAAGTAGACCTTTTGATACACCTCAAAGAAATAGAGATAATGATCAAACACCTAGTAGATACAATCAACAACAACAACAACATCAACATCAACAACAACAACAACAACAACAACAAAATAGAAATAATAGACCATATGATACACCACAAAGAACTCCATCTCATAATTATAATTCATGGTCAGGAAGAAATAACCAAAATAATCACAATAATCAAAATAATCAAAATAATCAAAATTATCAAAATAAGAATAAAAAACAACATTTAAAAGAAGAAGATTATGAAGAAGAAGAATTTGATAGAGGATATTATGATGCAGATGAAGGTGAGGGTGGTGTTTTTGATAGTAGTAATGCTGATAGTATATTTTTAGGTGATGAAAAGAAATTTAAAAAGATGGAAGAAGAATTCACAAAATCACAAAAGAAAAAAGTATCGGCAAAACAAAATCAAATGAATGAGGATAATTCAAGATGGGAAACCAATAGATTAATGCAAAGTGGTGTTATATTACAAAATGAGATTGATTTAGATCATTTACAAGAGGATGATGAGAATAGAGTTAATCTTTTAGTTCATAATACAATTCCACCATTTTTAGATGGTCATCAAGTTTTAACGAAACAACAACGTGCAGTTCAAACCGTTAAAGACCCAACATCAGATATGGCAGTAATCTCTAGAAAAGGTAGTGTATTGATGAAAGAGTTTAGAGAGAAACGTGATCGTATTAAAAGTCAAAAGAAAGTTTGGGAATTGGGTGGCACAGCCATTGGTAAAATTATGGGTATAAAGAGTGAAGATGAAAAAGAAAAAGAACAACAAATAGCCAATGGAACTGCTGACCAAATTGATAAAGAGACAGGTGAAGTTTTAAACTATAAAGCACAGTCACAATTTGCATCACATCTAACATCCAATAAACCAACAGAGGGTTCTAGTGAATTCTCCAAAACTAAAACAATTAAAGAACAACGTGAATTCTTACCAATATTTGCTTGTAGAAATGATCTAATGAAGATAATTAGGGAAAACAATGTTATCATTATAGTTGGTGAGACTGGATCTGGTAAAACCACTCAATTGGTTCAATATCTCTTTGAAGATGGTTATTCAAAATTTGGAAAGATTGGATGCACTCAACCAAGAAGAGTTGCAGCAGTTAGTGTTGCAAAACGTGTAAGTGAAGAGATGCAAGTCACTTTGGGTAATGAAGTAGGTTATTCAATTCGTTTCGAAGATTGTACAACAAATGAAACTGCTATTAAATATATGACTGATGGTATTCTCTTGAGGGAGTCATTTAATGACTCAAATTTAGATAAATACTCTGCTATCATTATGGATGAAGCACATGAACGTTCATTGAATACTGATGTATTATTTGGTATTTTAAAAAAGGTAATGTCAAGACGTTACGATATGAAGTTAATTGTAACATCTGCAACAATGGATAGTAAAAAGTTTTCAATGTTTTTTGGTGATGTACCAGTATTTACCATTCCCGGTAGAACTTTCCCAGTTGATATACTTTGGAGTAAAACTCCATGTGAAGATTATGTCGATTCAGCTGTTAAACAAATTCTATCGATTCATGTTACTCAAGGTGTTGGTGATATTTTAGTATTTATGACAGGTCAAGAAGATATTGAAACCACATGCGCAACCGTCGAAGAAAGAATCAAGCAACTGGGTCCACAAGCACCCCCATTAACATTATTACCAATTTACTCTCAACTTCCATCCGATATGCAAGCTAAAATCTTTGAAAAAGCAGATAATGGTTCAAGAAAATGTATTATCGCTACAAATATTGCAGAGACTTCATTGACAGTAGATGGTATTCTCTATGTAATTGATACTGGTTATTGTAAGTTAAAAGTTTATAATCCAAGAGTTGGTATGGATTCATTACAAATTACACCAATTAGTAAAGCCAACGCAAATCAACGTTCAGGTAGAGCCGGTCGTACTGGACCTGGTAGATGTTACAGACTATATACAGAATCTGCTTTTAAATATGAATTAATGGATAATAATATACCAGAGATTCAACGTACAAATCTTGGTAATGTAGTATTGAATCTTAAATCAATGGGTGTAAAGAATTTATTAGATTTCGATTTTATGGACCCACCACCACAAGATAACATTCTAAATTCAATGTATCAATTATGGGTATTGGGTGCATTAGATGATCAAGGTCAAATTACCCAATTGGGTAAAAGAATGTCAGAATTTCCATTAGATCCACCATTATCAAAAATGGTTATAGTTGCAGAGCAATTAGGATGTGGTCAAGATATTGTTACAATCGTTAGTATGCTATCTATGCCATCAGTTTTCTACCGACCCAAAGGTGCAGAAGAAGAGAGTGATGCATCTAGAGAGAAATTCTTTGTACCTGAATCTGATCATCTAACATTATTACATGTTTACCAACAATGGAAAATAAATAACTACAGTTCTCAATGGTGTGCAGAGCATTACATTCACATTAAGGCAATGAGAAAAGTTAGAGAAGTTCGTGGTCAACTATTGGATATTATGGTACAACATGATATGAAGGTTGAATCTTGTGGTTCCAATTGGGATGTCATTAGAAAGGCTATTACATCTTCGTACTTTCATCATTCTGCAAAAATCAAAGGTATTGGTGAGTATGTAAACATGAGAAATGGTATGCCATGTTTCCTTCATCCAACAAGTGCTCTCTATGGTCTTGGTTATGCACCTGACTATATTGTCTATCATGAGTTGGTAATGACCTCAAAAGAATATATGCAAATTGTAACTGCTGTCGATCCAAATTGGTTAGCAGAAATGGGTCCTATGTTTTTTTCAATCAAAAAATCTTTAAAAGATAAAAAAAGAAAATTAGATCCAATAATTAAAGATAAACTAAATGATATTGATAATAATGAAAATATTAGTAAAGAAAAAGATATTATAAAATTAAATCAAACTAATACTGCCTCTACCAACACAAATAATAATAGTGATAATAATAATAGTAATAATAAAAATAATAATAACAATAATAATAATAATATTAATTTTGATAATAACAAAAAATCTTCGCCAGTGGCCAATTCTGCTACTTCCACATCATCAAGTAATATTAGTAATAACAGGTCAAATACCAAAAAAGTCAAAAGATTTGGATTGTAGTTAAAATTTAAATTCAAAAATATAAACTTTGATCACATCTTTTTTTTTTAAAAGATTATTTTATTACCACCTACAATTTATTTTTTTTATAAAAAAAAAGTGACACCACCACAAAATATACACTGTTATTTTTAATTTTTTTAAATTATTTTTTTAAAAATTAAATCTATCCCACAATATTCATTCACACTATATATATATAATATACATATGTATATGTATATATTATAATTAATTAAAAAAAAAATTTTGATCAAAATATAAGTATGTGATCATTATCTTTAACTTTTTTTTTTTTTTTTTTTTTTTTTAAAATCTTAGTACCCCATAAATATGTAATAGTAATTCTTTACCATTATGATTATTTAAATGAATAATAATGGGGTAATAGTAACACATTCAATTATTTTTAACACCAGTATTATGAATTGAATAAATAATTTGTAAGATTAATAAATGAAATTTTAAAAAAACCCCATAACAAATTAACATAGATACTACTTTTAATATCTATTTCTTAATTCCAATTCTAGTCAAAAAGATAAATCTTTTTAATAATTGGTAAAAAAAAAAACAAATAATTAAAAAAAAAATATACACATAAATAATTTATTTAAATTTGGGTATTGATGTTTTTTTTTTGGTGTTTTTTTTTTTTTTTAATAAAACTTGTAATCTTGATTTTTTTCCCGAATTAAATAAAATTATTATTATAATTTAATTAATAAAAAAAAAAAAATAACTAACAAATGAGTATACTATTTTTTTCGCTATAAATAAAAAATATTATCCAATCTTTTTTTATTTTAAAATAATATAAACTGATATTTAGAACTATTGCTATTATTATAATATTATTATTATTTTTTTACTTATAAATTAAATCATTTTTTGAAATTTTTGTTTATTCAAATATTTATTTTTTAAAAAAAAAAAAAAATTCTCATACAACAAAAATAATACCAAATTCATAAATTAAATAACCCACCACACAATTAATATTTTAAAATCTATAAGAAAAAAAAAAAAAATTTTAAACTAAAAAAAATGATGAAATTAATATTTATTATTATTGGGTTACTAATTTTTAATCAATTAATAATTCATGTATCACCTAAAGAAATGAAAGTAGCAATACCCCAAATTCCTCATAATGGTGTATTGGTAGTAAAAAAAACTGGTGGGATAAATGATGTAAATGAAATGGTTGAAATTGACATGAAAACCCTATCAACCAGATATAATACTCAGGTTTTATTACAATCTGACATTCAAAAATTGAGATACGATGTTTATGGTGATTCAATTTTCAAAGAATTTCCAACTTTTACTAATATGACCTTAGAAGATCCACAATATTATGATTATGTTTTAGATATTGAAATTCCTACAATTCAATATCCATACTCAAAGAAAATAATTTGGATGACATATCCATTGAAATCAAAACCAAACTTTTTGGATACTTTAGAATATATTTTAAATACCTATGGTGTTACTATTATTTATTAATTAATAATTTTTCAATTATTATAATTACTTTGTACAATATAAAATAAAAATAAAAATAAAAATTTAAAAAAAAAATATTATATACATAAAAACAAATATATCAGAGAAAGATATTTATTTTCTTTTCTTTGAATCAGTATTTCTCTCTTTTTTTGAAGATTTTTCTTTTTTTTGAGGTTCATCTTTTTTTTGAACAGAGATAGAGTCTTCTGTATCTTTTTGAAATTTTTCATAGAGTGGGTGTCGAGGATCATCAAATTTAACATTTGAAACATATCTATCATCGATAGAAGAAAAACAAAATAAATCTTCTTCTTCATCACTACTAAATTCAGTTGTTCTATCATTATAGTCAACATCTACAAATAATTCTTCTTCAGAGTTTTTATCATTTGATTCTTGTTGAGTTTTTAATTTTTTAGAGGAACCACCTTTACCATTAACACCTCTATCACTATCACTATTTTCATTATCACTATCTTTAACATCGAATTCATCTTCATTTTCAACATATTCTAAATTCTCTTCCAACTCTTGAAAATCAGGAGCAAAAGAACTCCAATTCTCTTCGAAATAGGCAGTCCAAACATAAATTACTCCAGTGAAACTAATGCTAACGATGATTGGTCTTAATGGATGCCAAATTACATCTACCAATCCTTCTTTTGGACCTTCTAAATCTTTAACTAAACTACCACTAACACTCCAAACGAAAATACTATGTATGGATTTATGATGCATACCACCCACTACATATTCGTTGTTACTACTAAAACAACATTTCTTCCAATGCATTCTGTTTACACTATCCTGATATTCACGTAACAATTGATAGAGATTCGTAGACTCCAATGAAATTAAACGTAATACTTTATCAGAGGACGAAACTAACATGTATCTATGATTTCTACTAAATTCAATTTGTTTCACTGTTGTATTAGAAGAGGCAACTTTAAATTGTCTATCAATTGTCATGGTTTTAAAATCCAATACTGATATCATACCACAACTATCACCAAAATATATCTTTTCACCTTTTCTATTGAATGATGCAAATGTCGCGACACCATTATAATTACTATTTACACTCGTTGGTATTGTACCAGTTGAACTTTCTTCTTTATTTATATAACTTGTCACCAATGCCTTAATATTCAATGCTGTTTGTTCATTGCTTTTAAAATTTAATAATATTGGATCTTCACCTTTTGTTTGTAAAACTATTAAACATAAATCACTAAAAACATATATATTTATATTTGTATATATTAGAGTTATTCTTTAAATTAATAATAGATTATAATTATTCAATAATATTATATTTACTTATTTCTTGGGTGAAATTCTGCAAATAAAATTGGAGAACCTAATTCTAAACTATATATAATTTTTGATGTTGGTAAATCCCAAAGTACAATTGAACCGTCATTACTTGCTGTTAGTAACCTTTTTCCATTTCTAGACCAACTATTTTAGAATAAATTAGGTTGTTAATAATTATAGAGGTTAAAAAAAAAAAAAAAAGAATAACTATAAAGAAAATATAATTAAACATACGATATTGAATTGACACAACCAGTATGATGATATAATGTTCTAACAATCTTTTTAGTATCGAAATCCCAAACCAATATCTTTCCTATTGGACTTGCACAACCAACCGCTAATAATGTTCCCCTTCTATTGAATGTTGCAACATTGGATTTAATATTCTTTGGGTCAACCAAATAGTATTCTACTGCTTCTGGTACATCCGATTGTTTAAAAGGATCGATTAAACATAAATTCATTACTTTCCTTCTATTCCATCGAAATTTAAAAAAAAAAAATAAAAAAAATAAAAAAATAAAAATAAAAAAAATAAAAAAAAAATAAAAAAAAAATAAAAAAAAAAAAATGAAATAAATATAAAATCATTATTTTGGGAAAAAAAAATGGATCTTTTATAAAAGAAAAATAAAATAAACTTTCAAGATTTGATAATTAAAAATTACTATATAGTTATGCGCTTTTATTTGTTTCTTTTTTTTTTTTAAAAAAAATTATTTTGTTCAAAAAAAAAAAAAAAAAAAAAAAAAAAATAATTTAAAATTTGGTTGAGTTGGTTGTTGTTTATAGCCAATTGGAATGAATCTAATGCTACCACTTGAAGTTTTAGCTTCTCTATATGTATTTAATCTATGGATTTTGATAATATCATAAGAAAAGGTACTCAATGATTTTAACTCTACCGAAAGGGCATCGATAGAGTTTGAAGCCAATCTTCCAACGATATTACCACTTAGAATTGTACAATTTTTAATGAATAGCTGAGATTGAAGGAATAATGAAGTTGGGGAGAGGAAACAATCTTCACTACCGCCACAGTTGGTAATCTCCTCTTCATCCTTCTCTAATACATTATAATTTGATTTATCCAAATACAATGAGTTTAAATCCACATTAAAGTTTGAAGAAGTTGGATGGTTTTGAGTGAAGGAAAATGTTTGACAAGACAAAAGATCAACAAGGACCGTACGTAAAGATTCACAAAAATCCAACTCTATGCTATTGATATGATTAGCCTTTAGATAGAGGGTATCGATTGATGACTCGGAGGCTTTGAACTCTTTGAGATTTGGACAATCCAATACACAAGATTTAATACCACTCCAAGCTTCGATATCCAATTTTCTAAGAGTGTTTGAGGAGATACGTAAATTCTCCACACGCTCCAAATATACATAAAACTCTCTTAGGCTTGGTAATCTATCGACGATCTTTCCCAAAGATTTCTCATCGATGTCTCTACATTCAAACAACGACAATGACTTTAGTTCGCTTGCACATTCAATGACCAAAGAGCCTGTGCAACTTTCGATTGAAAGAGCATTCAACGAAGGTGTCCAGATATTGGTAGATTGTAAACTCTCACAACCTTCCAACGATAACTCTAACAAGGAACAGCAATTAATCTCTATGGATTGAAGCATTGGTAGACATGACAAACTTAGATACTTTAATGTATTACATGAAAACTTTAACTCTTTCAATGTTGAATTTCTGTACAATACCAATCTCTCAATCTTTGATTCGTCATTCAATGCACATCTTACCAATAGCTCATCAGGAACATTGCAATTCATCAATTCTAATTCTTTTAATTCTTTTAATTTTAATAATGATGTGTATGGATTGAATGTTTTTGGTCTTATTTTAGATATCTCTTCAACTTCCATTCTATCATCTATTTGTTGTTGTTGTTGTTGCTGTTGTTGTTGTTGTTGTTGTTGTTGTTGTTGTTGTTGTTGTTGTTGTTCTACTTCCATTTCATTATTTACTTCCTCAATTAAATTATTTTCATCAATAACTTCTTCTTGTTCTTGTTCTTGCTCTTGCACTTCTTCCTCTTGCATTATTTGTTCATTATTATTTATATTATTTATATTATTTATATTTTCTATATTATTTATACTATTTACATTGTTTTCATTTACATTATTATTATTATCAATTTCATCAGGATTTGGTTGCCTTAGAATTATATCGGTAGTTGATAATTCTTTATGATTGCCAATATTTGGAAGGAGGGAAAATTTTAAACTCTTTAGATTTGGAAATAATGTTGCAATGCTATTTAATGAATGGGGTGAAATTGTTGACATTGGAGTCCAAGGTTTATCCAATCTTTTAATGAATTCCAAATTTGCATGACCAGATGCCATCAATGCAAGACTATCCAAATTTTTCATTACAGAAAATGATTTCTTTAACCCCTTATCATTTATGAGTAGAGTATTGAAACTTAATTGTTTTATATATTTACAGTTGGTTGCTATTTTATACATCTCTTCGTTTGTCAATGGTAGTATAAGCTCGAGACTCTTCAAATTGAAGCAATTCGACAAATGACCGCTTATTTCTTTGGTAAAATTTACAATATTACAATGTTGTGTGTTTTCAAAGATACAACTATTACTGTCATTATTAAAATTTAAAAATAGTTCCCTTGAATTTCTTCTAGTGTTATTATATGTTGGTGTTACTTTACTATAACTATTATTATTATTGTTGTTATTATTATTGTTATTATTTTTATTATTGTTATTGTTATTATTTGAAAATGTTGAAGAAATTGAGAATTTATGTAATGATTTACCATAACCCATTTTAAAGAAAGAAACGATACTATCACTTTTTGGTGTGAAAGTTGCAGGTTTCTTTTCAAATATTGTTACAGATAAATCCCTCCATAACGATAATTGATTGTTTATTAACACATTGTACCAATGTTTGCAAACAAACATTAACGGTGTCGAAAATGGGTCACACATTCCAAATATTTTAACCATTAGCTCCACTGAAAATAAATCATTAAAAAAACATGTTGATGTAGAAGTTGTGGTTGTTGTTGTTGTTGTGGTTGTTGTTTTAGTTATTGTGTTAGTAGTTGTAGTATATGTGGTTCTAATTTTCTTTATAACTTGACCCTCTGCCTCATCATTGTTTTCTGAAAAATATGTATTAAAGTTTTTGAAGAAAAAAAAAAAAAAAAAAAAAAAAAAAAAATGATAATAATTTTTTTTTCATTATAAAAAAAAATAAAAAAAATTAATATTTATAAAAACTATTTCCTTTTTTTCTTTTTTTTTTTTTTGTAATTATCTTTATTTTTATTACTATTGTTATTATTTTATTTATTTATTTATTTTTAAAAAAAATCTCCTTACTTCTTTTTATATTAACTCTATTAAAACATTGTTTTATTTCATTAAAATAACTATCCATAATTTTCTTTTTCACATAATATTTTAAACAATAAAGGTTTTCTTTATGTGTTAAAAAATAAAAATAAAAAATTTAAAAAAAAAAAATAAAAAAAAAATTAAAAAATGAAAATTTTTTTTTATAAAAAAAATAAAGATAAAAAAAACAAATAAATGATTTACAATATGAAAATAAATAGAATAAATAATAAATAATAATAATAAATAAATATTATAAATATTATAAATATTATAAAAGTTATTGTTTTTTTTTTTTTTGGTGAAAAAAAAAAAAAAAAATTTTGTGATAAAAAGTTATGTGATAATTAAAAAATTTTAAAAAAAAAACAAAATTAAAAAATTTATTTTTGTTTTTGTTTTTGTTTTTGTTTTTTTTTCTTTTTTATTTTTTTATTTTATTTTATTTTATTTTTTTTTTTTTTCACACACCACACACAGGTAACACAAACACATGATATTATAGTTAACTTGTGAGAAAGAAAGAGATATCTATCTCATTTTGCACTCTTGTGGGTTGGCGCCAAAAAGTTTTTTTAAATGTTTTTTTTTAACAAAAAATTATTATAATGAAATTTTAAAAAAAAAAAAAAAAAAAAATCAAAAAAACTATTAAAAAAGAATTCGCTCTGATTAATTTATTTTCTTTTTTTTTTTTTTTTAGCTTTTTATTTATTTATTTATTATTTATTTATTTATTAAATTATTTAATTGGTAAGTTATAGTTTTTGTTGTAAAAAAAAAAATTAAAAAAAAAAGCACAAAACAACTTTTGAACTGGGTGTGCCATTTTTCTTTTTTTGGTTATCTTTTGAAAAAGTTTATCAACACAGATACATACCCACACAAAATAATAAGATAGGCAATAATGTCTTAGGTTAAGATAAAAATAAAAATAAAAATAAAAATAAAAATAAAAATAAAAATAAAAAAAAAAAAATTTATAAAATAATAATAAAAACAATAAAAAAAAAAAATAAAAAAAAAAATAATAATAATAATAATAATAATATTAATAATAATAAAATTATAAACAAAACAAAGAGGAGATGATGTTTTTTTTTATAATATGATTCAAGGTACCCATTGTTATGATCTATTATAATACTAATCAAACTAAAATAAAAAAATAATGACAGCTATATACTATTATAACTGAATATGTATGAGCTATTCTCATTACATTATTATTAGTATTACTATAAAAATTATAATAAAAATAAAATAATAAAAATTATTATTTTTGATTACCTGCCTAGTACATATACAATATATGACATTCACACATTAATAATATATGTGTATTTACAAACCAAAAACATTGCTTATCTTTCTTTTTTTAATTTAATTATTTTTATTTTTTTTTTTTTTATTTTTTTTAATTTAAAATTTATTTTCAATCAAATTCTTAAGATTTTTTCACCACACTAATTTTTTATTTTTTTTATTTTTTTTTTTTAAAAAAAATATTAAATAGTTTGGTACATACAAACAAAACACAAAGAATTTGGATCATCATTATTTAAAAGTATAACTTGTAATTAATAATAGGAAAAAAAAATATTAAAAGATGGATAGACAATCAGTTGTGTAGGTAAAAGAAAAAAACAAGGAAAAAAAAAAAAAAACCAAAAAAAAAAAAATCAAAAAATTAAAAATAGATTTATTAATTTATTTAAATCTATTTTAGTAAATCAACAGCTATACCATTTCCATTAAATTTTGATAATGAAAAATATGATGATATGTATAAAGCTTATAATAAAATTATGGTACTTGCTAGAGAGTAAGTTTAATACTGGCCTTATTTTTAATTTGAACATTAAAAAAACATAATATTCAAATAATATTAATTGAAAATTTATTATTATTATTATTATTATTATTATTATTATTATTATTATTATTATTATTATTATTATTATTATTATTATTATTATTATTATTTTTATTATTATTATTATTATTATTATTATTATTATTATTATTATTATTATTATTATTATTATTATTATTATTATTATTATTATTATCATTGTTATTATCATTGTTATTATTTATTTATCTATTTAAAGTTTGAATGCATTTATTGAAACACCAGAATTTGTATTTATTGGTAAAGATGGTAATGGAAAGAGTGCATTGATTGAATCATTTATTGGATTCCCAATGATGATTGGAGAGGGAAGTAGTTTGAGACCATTACATATAACATTGATGAATAATGCTAGATGTGAAGAGCCAATAGTTACCTTTAAGAGAGATAGAGCATTGGATAGCTATGAGGTTGATGTCCAAGTGGACATATCAATGGTATCGAATGAAATTAACAAAAGAAATCAAAAGAGCTCTATTCCAATTGAAGTCACTATTGAGTATAGATATTATTTGAACATGTTATTGATTGAACCACCATCAGTATCTATTCAACCAACCAATGCAATCACCATCCAAGGTCAATCTATGACAAGTCCAGCCAATCAATTGGCCAATAAGATCGCTAAATTATCTATTGGTAATGAAATGGGTGAAATGATCAATCAATATACCAAAGCTAACAATCGTACATTGGTATTCGTTGAGACTAGTTCAATTGGTGGTGCCAACACATCGGAGATGTTAGAATTGGCAAAGAAATTGGATTATAAATTGGATCGTTCAATCTTTGTTTTCAATAAATTTCATTCTCTTTTGACCGGTGATCAACCATTCACCAATGGTAGAGATGCCAATCGTTTCTTGGGTTCACCATCTATTGGTGCTCCAACCTTTTTCACTACTTTACCAACTACCGCTCAAAGATCTCAATGTTCCACAAAGGAACAATTGATTGAAGTTTGTGATCAACTCCAACAGAAAGATCTTTCAATTTTGGAGCAATTACAATTCGATAAGAAATATGAACGTAATGTTGGTTTATCATCATTCAGACATTGGATCAGTGAATTTACATGGAGAAAATATTTAGACTCAGTTCCAGAGGTATTGAAGAGATTAAACTCCTTCCGTACAACTTCAGAGGATCAACTTCATCAAGTCAGACAACAACTAGAGAGAACCAATGCAGTAACATTACGTCAGATTGCAAACTCTTATGTATCAATTGAGTTTATTCAATGCATTGAAAAGTTAGTAACTCGTACACTCGAGGGTAATCCATCATTGAACGGTCAAACCTTGGAAGAAGAGAAATCTCAAGATGAAGCAGGTGATTGGTATGATCACAACGGTAAAATAATTGAATTGAATGATGAAACATTGGTCACTTTCCACGATAATAAACTCTACGGTGGTCAACAGTTTGAGAGATTGCTAACTGAATTCAAATGTATCACAGAGGTCATTGAATTGGAGGAACTATCCATTAGTGAGGTTGCCTGTGCTATCGGTTCAAATCGTCCATCCAATGCATCAGTTATTGCTTGGGCCGCTAGTGATTTAGCTCAAAAGAAGATAAAAGAAGCTCTATTACCATTGGTAGATCAATTATTCAAGAGAGCAACCTATATTCTACGTCGTTTAGTTGATATCGTCGATCGTATGATTGAAAATAAAAAGAAGTCATCATTCCGTCGTCATGGTAATAGTACAAGTTTATTCCAAGATAATAGTTCACCATCTCAATCACAATCACAATCATCCTCAATCTCTCAATCAACTTCATTGTCATCAGAGAATATGATCTATGGTATTCAATCAATGAATGGTTCAGATAGTGGTATTTCTCGTCCGTCCCATGAGAATACAATTGTCAATGTCGAGGATCATCCATACTTTATCTACAGCGTAAAGGAAATGTACTTTAAGTATGTCGATCAAATCGCTGCCGATTGTAAAAATAAATGTATGGATGAATTCTATACAACTCGTTTAATCTATTGGGATCTTCAATCAAATAAAGATCTTAAGAAATTCTGTACAGATTCTCCTTGTGTTTCATTAAATAATAGTGGCGTTAGTAATAATAATAGTAAATCTACCACTTCTTCAACATCAGGTAATAGTCACTCATTAAATCCAAAAGAAACTCATGCAATGGTCACTGAATTGGCTTCAAAATTATTCCAAGATATTCGTAATAGAATGTCAAAGAATATCATGTTGAAATGTTATAACTACTTTTTAATTCCAATGCAAATGGATCTCAAATTAAACATTCAAGATAATATCACAAAATTATCTGATGCAATGTTGGAAGAAATCTTTGAAATTCAAACAACCAAAGAAAGACTACGTGAAGATGAACAACATTTGGCTCAAATTTGTAATCAATTCATTCAACAAGAAGAAAACTATAAAAAATATTCTCAATCTTTCTCTCACCCTTTCCCAAGTGCCGTAAGAAATTAATTTATATAAAAAGAAAAAAATTAAATAAAAAAAAAAAAAAGAAAATGTATTTGAATTCAAAATAATAATAATAATATTGTTCATATATTTTTTTGTTATTTTAGAAAAATAAAATATGGATTTAATAATATTTTTTTTTTATATTTTTAAAATTCCCTTCTAAGAAATTCTAATTTATTTTTTTTTAGATTTTGATGTTGTTGATTTAGGTTTTGATTTTGAATCAGCAGTTGTTGTTTTTGTTTTAACGGTTGACTTTTTAACTAAATTTGGAAGAGAATCATTTTCATCATTTTCATCCTCATCTTCATTAACTTGGTTTAAAGTTTCGCCTTCAACCTCTTCGTAACCTTCGGCAATGTTTGTACCGCCACCACCTGAACCCTTTGAAGATAGTAACGAAATATCATAGATTGCATGGGCAGTACTTCTGAATTTTCTAGTAAAAGCAGATTTAACTTGTGTTTTAACGTCTTCAAGTGGGTCATCTTTTCCCCATGTTGAAAGTTCGATAATGTTGTTTCTATCTTCTTCGGTCAAACCATATTCATCCATAACATTGATAACACCATCGATACCATCATTACCTTCTTGAACCAATGGTTGAATTAAGTGATGCTTTAACATTGGGACATAGTAAAGTCTAGTTTCATCACGATTTGCAAATGTATTACCAGTTGATCTCATATGTAATTGTAATTCCCTCACAAAACGTTGTTGTTTTGAAGCATTTGAATATTTTCCAAGGTAGGAAGGGAATGCCAATGGCATTGGTGGACTGCCTCTAATATAACCCGAGGGGATAATACAAGAGGTGACACCATAGGTTGGTAATAAATTCCATGCCATCTCTTTACCGATTGCCCTTCCAAATTGATCGGAATCACTAAGTGCATCTGCAGCCATTGAAAATAATTCACATTCAGAGTATTTGGATTGGCCACCTCCACCGTAAGGTCTTGTTTTTAAATAGTTCTCTTGAATCAATAATGGTACCAAAGAGAAATCTGAAAAGAAATAATCCAATTTCTTATTGATATTACTGTTATCATCACGAAGGATCAATTCAGCAGCGGTGAAAGGAGAGAGGTCGAAATCCTTCTCTTCAAGACCTTGAGAGATATTATCATTGTTGTAGTCTCTCTTTGAACGAGACATCATTTGTAGAGTGTTTATACATTGTCTAATATCTGAATGACTTGCAGTATAAACCTTTTCGACCATATATGGGGATAATTTCATACCTTCATGCTTTGCAATTGCCAACAATCTCGATGAGACTTGGTTGACTGTTGGCTTTCTTAATTTCAAATCTAAGCAATGATTTTTCAAAGACTTTACCTTTGGACTATAGTAATCATTACATAAACAAATGAATGGCATCTTTGATTTCTTAATTAAACTAATGATCTCAGCAATACCACCACGATCTGAATTACCACTGGAGCCATCAATTTCATCTAAAATAATGGCGGTTTTAAGCTTCTTATTGGCTGGAACATCTTTACCAGTATCTTGATTGGTTGTACCAAAGAATTTTGTGATGTTTTGGTTATCAGATACGCCTGATAACAACCTTTCAATCTCTGATTTACTTCTTGTATCACTTGCATTCAATTCAATTGCCTCAAAACCTTTTTGTTTACAAATCAATAAAGCTGCCGATGTTTTACCAATACCTGGTGGACCTGATAATAAAACTGCATTCTTTTTGCTTGCGTCTCTTGGTACTGTAGAATGCCATTGATCTAACCATTTACTAAAATCTTGGAAAATACCTGGATTGCCAACTAAATCTTCAATGGCTTTTGGTTTATATTTTTCTACCCATAACATATCATGCCCTTTTGGTAATGCTGCCATTGATTTTGGTACAACTACTGATGCCATACTAATTGGTTGTGGTGATGTTGTTGGTGGTGATTGTGATGATGCCATCTTTGATGCTGATGAAAAAATTGATGGCGGTGATGATGTTGGGGTTGTAGTTGTGATTGATGGAATACTGCCTCCAGGTCTTACTGGTAATGATGGTTTTATTGGTAATGATGGTCCTTTAATTCCGGTTGTTGGTGTTGATGTAGTTGGTGTTGGTCTGGCAGGTGTGGGTTGTGGTGCAGTTTTATTAATCATTTCTAAAAAATCATCCTCACTTATAATTTTAGCACCAACTTTTCTAGCACCTTCCAATTTCTTTTCACCAACATCTTTACCACTAATTAAATGGGTTAATAGTTTAACAGCAGATTTAGCAACTTTACCGCCCCATCTTTTGATGATGTCGTGCATTTCTTCTCTTTCAAAGCAATCCATTACACCACTAACCAAGAATACTTTACCTCTAAGACAATTTTCTTTGCCATAAGGTGTTGGTTTTGAACCTTTGTTCGCTGGAGCTGGTCTCCCATTCATATACATATATGGATTTGGTTTTTTTGGTGTGGAATTGGATGTTACTGTAGATTCTTGTTTCTTTATTGGATTAATAGAACCACTGCCAAATGATGATGATTGTTGTTTATATAATGGTTCATCACCCTCATCCTCTGTCTCATCTTCTGTATCAGTAGTGTCAAATGGATCGGATTTTGGTTGCTTTTTAGTTATTGCAATTGCAGTGGTTGTTGGTGTTGAAGAGTCTTTTTCTGCACTATTTAAACTGGAAAGTGATCTTTTTACTATAGAATCTTCAATGGCACGATTAAGTGGTGTATCACTTTCCTCGAAAATAACATCATAGTTGAATTTCTCTTTCTTTGATGGAGGTGTTTTGGTTTTTTTTGTAGGAGTGGCAGTAGTTTTTTTATCTGGTGATTCAAAGATTGAATCATCATCAAATTTAGAATCAACAGTTTTTGATCTTGTTTTAATTGGTGTAGTTTGTTTACTTGGTGATTTATTAGGGGTGGAGGTTGATTTGATTGGTGAAAATACAAAATCATTATCTTGGTTTTCAAAAATTAAATCATCATTCATCGATGTATTATTTTTAGCATTTATAGTTGTTGGTGTACTTGAACTTGATGGTGCTGTTGATTTATTTGGTGTAACAGTTTTAGGTTTTGCTTCAATTTCCATTTCATCAAATGGTGATGAATCTTTATCTTTATCCTTATTGTTTTTGTCAACATCTTTTTTCTTGTCAGCTGTTAGTTTTGTAGTATCAATTTCTGTGATTGAAACTATTGGCGACTCAAATTTAAGTTGTGCTATTTTTTTCTTTTCTACTGGTAACTTTACATTAGTTGATTTGCTTGGTGATTTTATTTCTGGTACAGTTGTTTTAGATGGTGATGGAGGTTGTGTATCAATATTTTCTTTTTTCTTTTCTGTAGATTTGCTTACAGTTACGGTAGCAGCTTGTTTTTTAGGAGGTGGTGTTGTTTTAGGAGGTGGTGTTGATTTATCAACTTCAGAATCTTCAGAATCTTCGAATGAATAAACAACCATCTTTTGTGAAGGAGATGTTGTTTTTGTTGATACTGTTTGTTCTGGATCCTCTACATTCTTTGATTCTTCTACTTTCTTTGATTCTTCTACTTTCTTTGACTCCTCTTCTTTCTTTTCTGGCGTTTTTAATTTAATTTTCTTATCTTTTTGATGTTTACTTTCATCTTCACTTGATGAAGATGATTCTGGTTTAGATTTTCTCTTTAAATTCTTTGCAGTTGTTTTTTTTTTATCTATTGTCTCTATATCTGCATCTGAATCCGATGAATCATCTCTTTTTTTCTTTAATCTTTTTAATGTTGGCTTCTTTTTATTTGATGATGAAGATGAAGACGAAGATGAGGATGATTTTTTTTTAAAAGATGATTTTTTATCCTCATCACTTGAACCAATATCTTCGTCAGATGTTAAATCAATAGATTTTGAAGGTTCTTTCTTTTTAGATGGTGATTTATTATCCAATGGTTTCTTTTTGTCATTATTACTATCTTTTTTAGCAACTTCTTTAACACTATCATCGTCATCCTCTTTATCTGATAATGAAAATACTTTTTTATCATTCTCTTTTGCTTTATTAAAAAGATCATTTCTGACAGTATCACCATTTGTTGATGGTTTAACCACTGCAAAGAAATTTCTAATATCCTGTTAAAAAAATAGTATGTGAAAAATTATTTTGTTAGAAATTAACAATAAGTATTTAAGTATTTTATTATTAATACATACTGTTCCTGCTGGTTCAGATGTTTTCGTTTTTTTCTTTGGTGTTGTTGCGCCTTGTGATGATGTGGGAGAGGTTTTTTTTGGTGATTGTTCTTTATTTGCTTTTTTTGCCATTTTTATTTTATTTTATATTTCAATTGAAACATATAAACAAAAATAAACACACAAAAAAAAAAAAAAAAATAAAAAATGAAAAATAAAAACATATAAAAATTTTTTTAAAAAAATGGAAGAAAAACTAAAATGTTCCAAAATTTTTAAGTGTTGGCGCTTTTTTTTTATAAAAAAAAAGTGAAATTATTTAATTCCAAAAATAAAAATCATTCGGAAAATAAAAAGTATATGGGTGTAAAAAAATTATGTCAAAAACATAATTTTTATTTATTTTATTTATAAATAAATGTTATAATGAAAAGAAATTTACAATTAAATAGTAAAAAATTAAAATATAAAAAAAAAAATTATATACAAGTTTTTCAATGAGTTTCATTATAAATCATTAAACCATGTAAGTTTTGAACTAAATAAGAGGGATTTTGTTGCTGCCAAGATTGTCTTGAACCAATTAGATTTAAACAAGACATAGAAGAAGATGTGAGATCAGTTGAATTAATTTTAGTATATTTTGGATACCATTTCATTGGGGCAACATCAGTTGGCTTTAATTGAGAGAGAGGATACAATAGAATATTATCATTAAACAATAGGATGAATCTACCAGAATCGTACATCAAAGAGATTGAACTATTATTTACATTTGTAACCTCACCATACAAAACAGGATTTGGGAAATCTAAAGGTTCACAAACGTTCTTTGCGAAATTGAATCTTTTGAATGATTTATTTGTCATGTAATAAATGAAGTTTGAATGATAATAGCATGCTATCAATGGAGTTTTATTGAAATCTGTAAGATCAGGATCTTGGAATTTTGAGATGATTTCACATTTATTGGTGGTAATATCAAATCTTTCTATTTCAATCGATGCTCTACTTAATTGAAGTGATTTAAATATACCGCCAAAGATATAGATATAACGAACACCATCGAAGCAAGTTAAACAGCCATACTTTGGTTTTGATAATGAAGCTACCATTGGTTCATATTTGTTAGTTTGTAAATTATATCTATCAATATCTTTTAAAAGATCTTTAGTTTTATGATTTAAACCACCAATTAAAAATAATTCATGGTTATTATTATTTGTGGTTAGACAAGCAGATGAATTTGCTTTAAACGATTTCAATGGTACAACTATTTTCGATTGAATTTGATTTGATTTAACTTGAAGTTTTGAAATCTCAATTTGACATGATTTTTGATTCTCTGAAACCGTTACTAAACAACTATTAACTTGATTTCCATTGGAAACATCTTGAAAGGCAATAACTTTATAGGCAAGAATTGTATCTTTCATTGGGTTACTATCATGATGTTGCTCACTATAGGGGAGGAAATGATTTGAATCAATATCGAATTGGAATGATCTTTCCTTTGATAATGCTAATAAATGTTGATTATCTTTAAAGGAGTAGTTAATTCTACCCAAAGATCTCAATCTCTCTGACATTGGTACAATATCTGGATTTTCAATAGATGGTTGGATGTATTGAAAGTTATTTACATTGTTTGAGTTTATGACCATTTTAGTTAGTTTAGTATTGATTTTTGAAAGGTTTCTAATTATTTTTAATTTATTTTTTTCTTGTGATTTAATATCGGTTAAACATTTCTTTATGATATCTGCTTGGGTTTCCAATGTTTTAATTTGTTCATCCAATTGTAGTTGCTCAGATTTAAATTGATTCTCAATGAATTTCAATAAATATAATCTTCGTTCTTCAATCAATTGTTTATAAACATGGAATTCATCTTGAATTTTTTTAAACTCACCAGAGTAATGATTTATAGATGATTGTTTAAATACTTTAGAAAGTTTTATTTGTTTCACCAATTCAAATAATTGATGATCTAATGAAGAATTTTGTTGTTGTTGTTGTTGTTGAGGTGTTAAATATGGATTGTGAACTTGATTTTGTTGTTTTAAGTATGATCTTTCATCTAAAACAAATTGATTAATTGTGTTTCTGTCAATTTGTAATTCTTTATGTTCTTTATGAACTTGTTCTAAACAATCTTGACATACATTACAATTACAATCTAAACAAAAAGAAATCAATTGTTTATTATGTTGACTACAATTATCATTCTCTTCTTCATTACTACAATGACTATCAATTTCAGATTCTTCAGCACTTTGAGATGATTGTGGTGATGATGAATATGATGATGTAGAAGATGGCGATTTTAATATTTTATCACTTGATTTTGTAATCACAAAACTACTTTGGGCTGCTTCTGAACTATGACGTTTTTCTGAATAAATAGAAATTGATTTTGTAGTTTGTTGCTGTTGTTGCTGCTGCTGTAGTTGTATTTGTTGTTTTTGGTTTAATAATAATAGTTGTTTTAAATAATGATTTGGAAAATGATACAAAATATCTGCACTGCAAGATTTACAACATTGAACAGCTAATGATTCTTTTTCACATTCATTACACAATGTATGATTACAAGGTAACAATGTTTCAAATCCATGAATAACATCACCATATAATGATGCGTCACACGCAACACAAGAATATGGTATAGTATTTGTTGATTCCATTTTTTTTTTTTTTTTTTTTTTTTTTTTTTTTTTAATTTTTTTTTTTTTTTTTTTACTAATTTCTATTGATCTATTTGTATTTTATCTATTAAATTCGAAAAAAAATTAAATTAATTAAACAAAGAAAAAAAATTTTACTAATAGATTGAAAATAAATTAAATAAAATTAAAAAAAATAAAATAAAATTAAAAAATAAATAGAAGGTGTTTGTGAAAAATTATTTGAATTATAAAAATTATAAAAAAACTGACTATATAATACTATTGTATATGGTATTACTACTATTGAAATTTTTAAAAAAATAAATAAGGTTGTTAAATGTATTATTGTGAACAATTAAATTAAAAAAATAAAAAATATAAAAAAATAATTGAAAAAAAAATAAATAAAAAAAATTAAAAATAAATAGATGTTTTAATAATTATAAAAAAAATGAAATACTTTACATATAATATAAATTTAATATAAAATAGTATTAGAAATAACAAATTTAACTACAAAATTAAAATATTGTTATGTGTTCTATTTTATAATAAAAAATAAATGAAAAAAAAAAAAATATTTGAAAAATACAAAAAAAGATTTTAATAATCTTTATCTTTGTTGAGAGTAGGGGGTTTTTTTTTTTTTTTTTTTTTTTTTTTTTTTTGTGTATTTTATTAGATTTTGTGAGTGTGTGTGTGTGTTTTTTTATTTATTCATGTGTGGTAGATTCAATTATTTATAATTTCTTGTTATTAACATCAAATACACAAAGAGTGAGTGAAAAATATTTATTTTTTTTTTTTTCAAAAAATATATAATTTAAAAAGACACTTTTTTGTTGATGGAAATACACACCACCCTACCACCACTACCACCACCACCACCACCAAATCAAAAAACATATATATAGGTATAAATAAATTTGAATTAAACTTACAAATAAACATCAAAATAACTTATCATTAAGGTAAATTTTATTTTTTCAAGTCACAAAAACTTAATTTTTATTTCAAAATAAAAGAGAGAGAATTCGTGATAGATAATTGTTATTGTTATTGTTTATTTTTTATAAAAAATAAATAAATTTTAAACATCAACAATTTTTTTTTTTTTTTAATTTATTATCATTATTAAGAAAAAAAAAAAAATTAAAAATAAAATAAAATAAAATAAACAAAATAAAATAAAATAAAAAACAATAACCACACATTTTTTCACATTTATTTTAGTGAGATTTTATACAAACTTCATTTTTTAAAAAAGAACCATTGATTATGATTTTAAACACACTCCTCACACATTAATATCATCAATATTATTTTTATTTATCAACCTGATTAATAGAATTTTTTTTTTTTTTTGTAAATTTTAAAACATTTATTCATAATAAAATAATAATGATTTTTTTTATTAACAAAGAAGATCATTCAATTAAAATTTTACACACACTCATACTCACACACACTCTAACCTACACAAAAAATTACCATTGATTTTATGTATCACTCTTTAAATTTTTTTCTTTATTTGATTAGTTAGAAAATCTAGGGTATTGGGTTGTTCAAAATATTGCCCTATAAAAAAGAAAAGAAAAATAAAAACATTCTTGAAAATCATTTTTTTTTTTTTTTTTTTTTTTTTTTTTTTTTTTTAATAAATTAATAATATTATTAATTTATATCAGCAACAATAAACCAATCAAGAGAAGGATTAATTTTTGTATCGTCAACATTTGCAGCCAAATGACCAGCATAAATTTGGCTATGATATTGTGAATTATCAGAATCAATTAATAATACTGGAGCAGTTAAAAATCCATTGGGAATATTATAACCGTCAACTGTTGGATATTGTGATAAATCCATACTTCCTCTTTCTTGAAAATCACCATCATTTGTAAAAAGGCAAAAGCTTGATAACCATCCAGATAATTCAGATCCACCAGATTCTTCTTTAAAATTTACAATTTGATTCCACCATTTAACATCTGGTTTACCATTCATTGATTCAATGAATTTATCCATAATTGGTAATAGAAAATTTAACCATTTTGACATTTGACAAGTTTCTGTATTAAAATTAACCAATAATGATACTCGTTCCTTTAAATTGATCCAATCCCAAAGTTCACCTAATAATGTAACTTGAGGCAATCCACATTCTGTCATCATTACAAATTTAAAATATTTTTTCATAATTGACATTAAAGATATTGAATAAACAACTTTATCAGATTCAGTTGTGGTTGTAAAATTTGGAATTATCCAATTTCTAAGTCCTGGATCTATTATATTTAATTGAATTTGTTTGGACATTTCAATTGATAGCTTATCAAATGGTGCATTTAAAATTGGAAAATCTGTTTTCACTACTAAAGTTTTCTCACCTTTAAAATCAACAAAGTTTGTACGTAGTTTTTCAGAGTTTTTATTTACATACAATGAAAATTGTGTGAGAATCGCCATCCAAATATTATCAGGCTAAATAAAAAAAAAAAAAAAAAAAAAAAAAAAAGAAAGAAAATAAAATTAACAACATTATTCTAATTTAAATTATTTTTTTAAAATAGTTAATAATTACAGATATAATTAAATGATGATGATTATTATAAGCTTTCCATGCTGAATGTACAAAGCTATTAACACCAACAGATTTTAAACCAGGTTTTAAACTTGATTTTAAAACTTTTTTAGTATTACAAATTTCTTCAATCTTATTTTCATATATATTGTTCTCTTTCTCATAAGATTCTTTATTTAATTTAAATGCTTCCTCTTTTGATTTACCAGCTTTTATTGCTTCAAAATAAACATTACTTTGATTTTTATTTTTTGGATTTCCTTTTTTAACATCTTCCTTTATAAATTCATTAATTTTAAAATCATCTAATTTAATTTTCTCTTCTTTTTTATTACAAACATTAAATGTTATTGGCATTCTATTATTATTATTATTATTATTATTATTATTATTATTATTATTATTATTATTATTATTATTATTATTATTATTATTATTATTATTATTATTATTATTATTATTATTATTATTATTATTATTATTATTATTATTATTATTATTATTATTATTATTATTATTATTATTATTATAAATAGTAAAAATTATAAAAAAAAATAAAAAAAATAAAAAAAATAAAAAAATAATTAATTATAATTTATTAAAAAAAAACTTTGAAAAAAAATATTCTTTTTTTTTTCTTTTTTTTTTTCTTTTTTTTTCTTTTTTTTTATTATTTTTTTTTTCAAAAATTTTATTCATTTATTTTAACTTGATTTTAATTTTTCAATAACTTTTAATGATTCTTCAATATGGGAAGAAGCACTTAAAAATGCATTATGGTTTAAAGCGATTTTACCATTTTTATCAATGATTAAAGTTACTCTACTTGGAGACAAAAAGTTACCTTCAGCGCCATATAATTTTGATAACTCTCCACCTTTATCAGTTAATAATGTGAATGGTAAAGAATATTTTGATGTAAATTTTGCATGACTTTCAGCACTATCTCTACTAACACCAATAACATCTGCACCTGCTTCAATAAATTTTTGATATTTATCTCTGAATTCACAAGCCTCTGTTTTTAAAAAGAAATAAAAAATAAAAATAACTATTATTATTTGTATATTTAATTTGATGTAGATAAAAAAAAAAAGTATTTACCTTTGGAGCAAATTGGAGATTCATCTTTTGGGTAAAAATATAATACAATTGGTTTTTGATCTTTGAAATCTTTTAATGAAACTAATTTACCATCTTTATCGGGACATGAAAAGTCTGGAGCATCATCACCAACTTTTAATTTAACCATTTTATTTAATTATTTATTTATTTATTTATTTATTTATTTATTTATTTATTTATTTTTAAAAAAAGTAAAACAATAAAAAAGAGTAATTATTTTTAAAAAAAAATTTAATTAATTAATTAATCTTCTAATTTAAAAAAAAAAAAAAAAGAGTTTAAATAGTTAAATTTATTCTTTTTTTTTTAATTTTTTTTAATTTTTTTATGAAATTTTTTTTTTAAGCACGTGATTAATTATTTTTTTTGTATTAATTTTTGTTGTTGTCATTTGAAAAAAAAAATTTTAAAAAAAATTCAAAATATCTAAAAATTAATAATGGTCGCCATTGGCATTTTTATTTGGAAATAGAATAATCGATTGTCTTCTTTGATATAAATATTGAAAAAACCATATTATTGATTTTTTCAATAATTACACTATTAAAAAAAAAGAATATTTGTTTAAAATATTAAAAATGTGGTTTGATATAAATATTTTTAATTTAAATTTTTTTTTTTTTTTTTTTTTAATTTTATTTTGAAAATGATTTTTTTATTTTTTAATTTATTTTTAACATCCCAAACCACTATCTAAAAAAAAAAAAATAAAAAAAAATAAAAAAACAAAGTATAATATGAACCAAAAAGATGAACAATCTCCAAAATTTTTATTATTAGGATTTGATATTTCAAAATGGAAACCCAATGATATTGAATGGAAAGAAACAAATGAATTTATAAATGATCCAATTGAGAATAAAAGAATTGGTAATTTCATGAGACCCAATAATAATGGTGGATGGTCTATTGGTAAAGATAATGATAATGCAAAATCATCAATGTCTGGTAGAAGATTAATGATAGAATTAGTTAAAAATATGTTATCATTAGACTATGATTCTATAAAATTTAAAAGAACAGAATCAAATAAACCATATCTATCAACAACTAATTCTAAAAAGTTCTCATTTAATGTTTCACATGATTCAAATTGGGTTATTGCAATCGGTTCATTAATATCTGATTCAATTGGAATTGATATTATGGATTGTAAAATTCCTCGAAACCAAAAAGTAATATTTGTTTTATATATATATATTAATTAATTTATGTAAACTAATTACTTATTTTAACCTTTAAATGATAATAAAGATTAATGAATTCTTTGATTCGATGAGATCATGTTTTACAGATAATGAATGGAGAGTAATTGATCAAGGTACAGATGATCAAAATAAAGTTAATTTGTTTTTCATTCATTGGTGCTTAAAAGAAAGTTATATAAAAGCAGATGGAAAAGGTTTAAACATTGAATTGAGGAGTTTTGAATTTATAATTGATCAAACAAACCAAACCGCACAAATAATTCTATTAGATAATAAAAACAATAGTAATAATAACAAAACACCTCTAAAAAATTTTCAATTCACATATTTTAAACCTTTCAAAAATGATCAAAATCATAAATCTTTTGTCATTGCAATTTGTTTAGATTTAACAAATTCTAATATCAATAATACAAACAATGATATTCAAAATAATTTAATAACAAAAGAAAATTTATCAATTCAAATTTTAGATTCAGATTTTAAAATAAAATAAAGTAAAATCTTTTATTTTTACATAAAGTAAGAATAATATATTTAAATGTTAAATATATCTTTTTTTATTTTTTGATAGATTATTATCACAGTAAGAAATGAATCACTTGATAATTTTTTTTTTTTTTTTTTTTTTTTTTTTTTTTTATAAATGACTTCGTCTTTTATACTTTTTTGATTGATTGTTACCACGATGAAGTAATAGATTATCGTGACTACTTGATGATGGTATTGAAACGGGTGGAAGACCATTGGTGATGTTGCTAATAACACCGTTACTATTAATGCTTCCACTATGGTTGTTAATTCCTCCATTAGAATGATTTTGGTGATTTGTTTGATAATGAAAATGATTTTGAACCAATACAGATTCTGAAGCCTGTCTTGAAAATCTATTCTTTACATGATTACCACTACTACCATTATTATAGTAACTAATATTCTTTGGAATTGATGTTATGAATTTCGGAGATAGTATTGATAATGCTTGGGTTGAAGGAGAATTTACAATACTATTATTATTATTATTATTATTATTATTATTATTATTATTATTATTATTATTATTATTATTATTATTATTATTATTATTATTATTATTACTATTATTATTATTATTATTATTATTATTATTATTATTATTATTATTATTATTATTATTATTATTATTATTATTATTATTATTATTATTATTATTATTATTATTTTTAATATTTATACTATTGTAATTATAGTTAACATTGTTATCATCTTGTGGGACTATTAGAGCTGTTGGCGGTATAATGCTTGGTGAAAAAAAACTCTCTAATTGAACACCTGGTGATGAATTACGTCTTTGATGAATATAATTATTATGATGAATTCTTTGCTGTAAACTATTATTACTATTATTAAAATTACCAGCAGTATTACTGATATTGCTATTATTATTAATATTACTATTATTAATATAATTGGTACTACTATTGTAACCAAAATTACCGCTACTATTTAAAAAAGCACTAATATTATCATCACTAAAGTTCAATTGGCCATTGACACCAATGAAACTACTATTTTGAAGATTACCACTACTATTAATATTTCCACCATTAATATTATTATTATTATTTAAAATACTGCTACCACTATTTAAATAAGTTGGACTATTTGGCATTGAATTTGGATAACTTCTATTTGAAGAAGATGATGATGAAGTGAATAAAGGTTTTAATACTAAACCAATTAATAGAGATACTAAAGTTACAACCAAATAAAAATTTCTATCAGCAGATTTTTGTTCTTCCAACTTTTCAATTTTCTCTTTTAAGATTTTAATCTCTTTGGATGTTTCTTTAAATTTGTTATCATCATATTTTCTATGATCTTTCAATTTCTCATCTAAAGAATTACCCAACTTTATGATATCATTCAAGAATTCTGATACATCAAATTTCAAATTATTGATTTCCTCTGAATAATATTTCTCAAGTTTTTCCATAAATTTATTACCAATTGATTGATTAAATTCAATTGACTTAATTTTATCTGCCAACGTTTTAAAAACACTTTGTGGTGTACGTGCTTGATGATTTTGTGATGATGATGATGAGGGTGATCCACCATTTGGTTCGTAATATATAAATTGATCTTCACCATTATTATTATTATTATTGATGATATTACTATTTTCATTAATATTTACAACTGATGGTGGTTGAATTAGTTGTTGTTCTACATGTTTACGTAATTTTTCAGAAAAAGATTGAATTTTCTCCCAAGATGGGTGTTCATCTGAATTTGAGTTGGTTTGTCTGGTTTTTGAAGAATCTGAACCTATTTCCATTGAGTAGGGTATTGATGATAAGTCCCTTTGAAACTTCTCTAATTCAGATATATTTATATCCACCTGATTCTTTAAATCATCGACCATTGTCGAACCATAAACTTTGAATGAAGAGATTGGGCAATACAACTGGTCACCATAATGTGATAATATTTTAACCATTAAATATTTATACCAAGCTTTCTCCTTCAATACAAAGTACTGTTGCTTTCTACTATTCTCTGCAGTAAATTGACCAAGATAATGCCATGATTCTGATGGATATCTATTGCTACCCAAAACAATGAAATCTTTGAACATCGATGAAAAAAATTCGAAATTAGCCAACTCTATAATCTGTACACCAATCTCCTCACACAATTCAACCACAAACCATTGAGATTTATTACACTCGTTCAAAAGATATCTATCTCTAGATGATGCTAAAATACTACTAACTTCCCATGCCTCCTTATTGGTTTGTAATACATTTGCACCGCATTCTGATGATGCATAGTTAAATTTATCAGGTAAATCATTTGGTGTTAATAATGTATGTTGTTGTGGTTGTTGTTTTTGTTTAGGCTGTTGTTGTGGTTTATTTGAAATTATTACACCATCATCACTGTCACCGCTTATTTTATCTAAATAATCAAAAACTATTTGATTTATATTATTATTATAATTGTTGTCAGCAATACCATTATTATTTTCTAATTTTGTATCATCTGTTGTTGAAGTATTTGTTGAAGTGGAGTTTATTGATGAAACATTTAGTTGGCTATCATTTAATTGACTATCATTTAAATGAATATTTAAATCCACTTGGCTGATTTTAGTTTCATTAGCATATGCGTCTTCTTTTTTATCGATTTGGTCTGGTATTTGAGGTTTTGTAGTTTCTTCTGAACTAGGTTCAGCCTCAAAAATTTGTGATACCCCTTCTACTTTTTGTTGTGATTGATCTTGTTCCTGTTCAGGTTCCTCGACTATTATTACATTTATTTCATCTTTACCATTACTGCCTATACTGTTGTCACTCCTATTTTCTTGATTGGCTTTTTCTGTTGGATTTTCAATTTTTGGTTCTTCGGTTTTTTCCTTTTTAGTTTCATCCTCTTTTTCTTTTTCTTTTTCTTTTTCTTTTTCTTTTTCTTTTTCTTTTTCTTTTTCTTTTTCTTTTTCATTTTCATCTTCATTTTCATTTTCATTTTCATTTTCATTTTTATTTTCTTTATCCTTTTTTTTTACTTCTTTTTCATTTTCATTTTCATTTTCATTTTCATTTTCATTTTCATTTTCATTTTCATTTTCATTTTCATTTTCATTTTCACTTTCATTTTCATTTTCTTTTTCTTTTTCTTTTTCTTTTTCTTTTTCTTTCTCTTTTTCCTTTTCCTTTTCCTTTTCCTTTTCTTTTTCCTTTTCTTTTTCTTTTTCCTTTTCCTTTTCCTTTTCCTTTTCTTTTTCTTTTTCTTTTTCTTTTTCTTTTTCTTTTTCTTTTTCTTTTTCTTTTTCTTCCTCTTTTTCCTCCTTTTCTTTTTGTTTGTCTTCTTTGTCTTGTGTTTTTTTTTCATTGTCTTTTACATTTTTTATTTCTGTATTATCTTGAATATTTTTTTTTCTACCTATTTCTTCATTTTCATTTTCATTTTCATTTTCTATATTGTTTTTATCATTTGTATTTTCTTTTGCATTTCGAATATCTCCTTGACTCTCTTTGCCAACTTTATCTACGATATTGTCATTATCATTTAATTGTGTTGGTTCACTCACCTTAATTAAGGTTTCTTTTTTATGAGTGAGCTCAATGGAGTTGTTTATCTCATTTTCACTATTTATTTTTTGTTCTTCAAATTGTTTTAATAGAGCCAGTTTTTTTAAACCCAAAATATCTTTGTTGTCAATCAGATTTTTATTATCCCCATCTACGATGCTTGGATCTTGTTGTTGTTGTTCTTGTTGTTCTTGTTGTTTTTGTTGTTCTTGTTGTTGTTCTTGTTGTTGTTCTTGTTGTTGTTCTTGTTGTTGTTGTTCTTGTTGTTCTTGTTGTTGTTCTTGTTGTTGTTCTTGTTCTTGTTGTTGTTGTTTTGGTTGTTGTTGTTGTAATTGTTGTTGATGTTGGCGTTGGTTATTTTCAAAAATATCGGTCATTGATTTTATATTATCGTTTGCATCTTTGTTTTCAGACGGCTCAGTTTGTTCCACTTGTTGTGAAAATGCTATTGTACAACTTGTAATAAATAATAAAAGAAATATGAATAATATAAACTTTTTATTTATAGTCATAACTAATAAATTTTAAGGATTTTTTGTCTTTACTGGTTTCGGAAAGTAAAAAAAAATTAATAAAAAAAAAAAAAAAAAAAAATTCAAATTGCTGACACTTCAAATGGTTATATAAAAATATTAAAAAAATTAAAAAAAAAATATGAAAAAAAAACACTTTTTTCTCACCAATTTGGGAGAATAAGAATTCAACATTATTAATTTAAATAAAGATAACAATAATATTTTAAATAGGATTATCCAAATAATTTTTTTATCTTTCTTTTTCTAATTATATTACTAAATTTTTTTTTTTTTTTTTTTTTTTTTTTTTTTTTTTATAGAAATAATTATTTTAAAATCTATTTTCTTCATAAAAAAATTTATCTTTTATTTATTATTCTAAAAAATAATAAATAAAGATAAGTTAAAGTAAAGAGTATGAATTTTATATTATTTGATTTTAAAAATTATTATAATATTTTTTTTTTTGTTTTTTTCTTTTTTTTTTTATTTTTTTTTTATTTTTTTTATTTTTATTTTTTATTTTTTTATTTTAAAAAAAATTTCATTAAGTGAAAATCATATTTTGGTTGTGTCCATTGTTAAAAAGTGAAGTGTAAACAATACTGTAAACGTCAGTGACGTTTTTTTTTTTAAAAAAAAATTAAAAATAAAATGATTCTATTTATAATAATTAATTTTTATTTGATTCTTAAATTATAAAAAACTCACAAAAACAACGTTGTGTGCCCTACCATTATTAATAATGTGATTTTCACTTTAAAATTAAGATTTTATTTAAAAAGTTCTTAAAACAGTTGTATTATCAATCAAACTATATTTCTAAAAAAAAAAAAAAAAAGAAAAGAAAAAAAATGAAAAGGAAAAACTATAAAAAGGTTTTTTTTTTAATTAAATCAAACCATTCAACAATCGATTATTTATTTATTATTTATTAAATAATTAAGATATAAATAATATTATTTATATTTAATAATAATTAAAAAAACTAAAAAAAAAAAAAATACAAAAAAATAAATTCCTTTTATTTTATGTTTATTAATTTATATATCTTTGATCAATCCTCATTTTTATTTTTATTCCAAAAACCATTTAAAATATGAAATTATTATTATCAACTTTAAGTATTTTACTTTTATCAACAAGTAATTACCTTCCTCAAGTATTATCATGTGATAGCCATGAAAGTAGTGGCAGTAGCAGTGGAAGTGGTAGTGATAGTATTAGTTTACCACCACTCTGTATTGATTATCAATGTGATGCAGGTGTCAATATGCCATGTTCGTAAGTATATAGTTTTTAAAAAAAATTATTGTTTTTTTTTCCCAAAATATTAATTTTTTCTTTTCTTAAGATTTGATTTGACAAAAGTCGACATGTGTGAACAAGGTTACTTCTGTATGCCAGGTGGTGGTAGTAGTAGTGGTAGCCAAAGTGGTAGCAGTAATAGTAGCAGTAGTGTAGACTCTGGTTCAAGCCAAAGTGGCAGTCAAAGTGCAAGTTCTAGCCAAAGTGGTAGTCAAAGTGCAAGTTCAAGCCAAAGTGGTAGTCAAAGTGCAAGTTCTAGCCAAAGTGGTAGTCAAAGTGCAAGCTCAAGTCAAAGTGGTAGCACTAGCCAAAGTGATAGTTCAAGTTCAAGTGGTTTACCAAACTTTGGTGAAGCAACATGTGTTCCAAAAGTAAATGTTGGTGGTAATTGTACTGTTGTATTTGGAAAGATTTCAAATTGTTTCGAAGATTTAATTTGTGTCAATGGTACTTGTCAAGAGGATAAAAAGGGTACTCTTAATATCGGTGAAGATTGTCAATCAAATGATGAATGTGCAAGTGATAATTGTAAAGATGATAAATGTTCATCGCCAACCATTTGTATTGATGGTGTTTATGATGTAACTGCTTGTCCATTTGGTCAATATTATCGTTGTGATTCTTCATTACCAAATCAAGGTGAATGTGTTGAATGGTTAGAAGAAGGTGATGAATGTGATTCAAGTTTCCAATGTTCTTATGATATGATTTGTTCAGTTAACCCTGATGATGATTCTGATAGTTCATTTGATTCTGGTTCAAATTCTGATTCAAGCTCTAACTCTAACTCTGGTTCAAACTCTAACTCTAACTCTGGTTCAAACTCTGGTTCAAACTCTAACTCTAACTCTGGTTCAAACTCTAACTCTGGTTCAAATTCAAATTCAAATTCTGGTTCAAACTCCAATTCTAGTTCAAACTCTAATTCTGGTTCAAACTCCAATTCTGGTTCAAACTCAACTTCTGAAAGTGAATCAAGCAATAGTGATAGCCAAGGAAATTCTAATGCATTCCTCCGTGACGCTCAAAGTGAAAGCGGCTCAATGTCAACTTCTGAAAGTGGATCATCCTCTTCAAATTCCTCATCATCAGCTTCTAGCTCTGCATCAGGTTCTTCATCTGAATCAGGCTCTTCATCTGCACCAGGCTCTTCATCTGCATCATCTGCTTCTAGCTCTGCATCAGGTTCTTCATCTGCTTCTAGCTCTGCATCAGGATCTTCATCTGCATCATCATCAAGTGGTTCCGGTAAAAAAGTTAAATACTGTAGAAGACAATTTACAAAGAAAGAAGGAGAACGTTGTTCATTATATAATCCAACCCCATTAAAACTTAAGGAAAATGCAACTCTTACTAGTTACAGTAATTTATTGAATAGAATGGATTGTGACTTAACTCTTGATTTGGTATGTGGTTCTAATGGTGTTTGTAATAAATTAACCACCGGTGCCGATTGTTCAAATGATGTTTCAGTTTGTAGTTTAGATTATGAAAGATGTATCTGTGATAAATCAGGATCTTCATCTGCCTCTTCATCTTCCAACTCATCATCATCATCTGCCTCTTCCTCTTCATCCTCTAACTCTACCTCTTCTGCCTCTTCCTCTTCTGCCTCTTCCTCTTCAAATTCAACTGCATCATCAAGTGGTGATTTATCATCTAGTGCATCAACAAATTCAAACTCTACTGATTTGCTTTCAAGTGGATCGAATTCAACTGCATCATCAAGTGGTGATTTATCATCAAGTGGATCATCAAATTCATCATCATCTGCCTCCTCATCTGCCTCCTCAACTGCATCATCATCTAGTGGTAGTGGTAGTGAAATTTCAACCGCTAAATGTGTACCAATAGCAAACTACAACTCTCAATGCCAAGATAGTTTAGTTAAGATAACCCAATGTGCACTTGATAATCAATGTAGTCTTGGTGTACCATTAACAAATAGTAGTTGTATGGTTGAAAATTGTATTCAATTCATTTGTGAAAGCCCATGTTTCTCAACTCCACTCTCATGTACAAAGAATGATATCTGTAGATTCTACTATAGTGGTTCTTCATCAGTTTCATCATCTTCCTCTTCCAACTCAACTGCATCATCTTTTGATTCATCAGCCTCTTCAAACTCCACTGATTCAAGTTCATCATTCTTTTTAACTCCATCTTTTTCATTAATCATTTTCATTTCATCTGCAATCGTTTTAACTTTTTCATTATAAATAATGAATAATAATCTAAACTTCGATTAAGTTCTTTATATTAATTATCTATTAAATTTTATGTAAATAAAAAAATCATTTTTAATTATTTTGTTTTGTTTTTTTTTTTTTCTTTTTCTTTTTTAATGGTATTATTTTTATTGACATTGTGTAGTATTATTAATAACAATATAATTTTGAGGGCATTTACATTCTGTTTTATTTGTAGAAGATAAACAATTTTTATCATTACCATATGACCATTCATTAAATTGGAAATAATCTCCCCCTGTTTCTTTACATTGTTCAATATAATCATCTTTTATGTAACTTTCAGCCCAATTTTCCGATGGAGCAATTATTGTAGAATAAGAGTTAACTCCAGTTTTTCTAATACAATTTAAAATGTAAAAAAATGGAGAACCATTATCAAATTTTAATTTCTTAACTTCACCAAATTGAGTACCATAACCATTGCAATCACCAACTTGATAATATTGTATAGAACTATTACTCTTTAATTTACATTGTACCCATGAAAATGAACTATTTTCCATATGCTTATGATTCCATGATAATGTTACTGAATCATTTGGACATGGTACCCAAAATGAATTACCAAGAGTAATGAAATTTATACCATTTGAAGAACACTTTTATTTTTTTGCGTTGTTGTATTTTTTATTTTTTAATTAATTATATGTTTTTTTTTTTATTTCTTTAAAAAAAAAAAATTTAACTTACAAAAGCACTACTCAATATATCATTTCCTTCATGGCAACAGTCAATTACTTTTTTATCTGTATCATTTTCTGCTAATACTATACAATGAAATAATATGAATAAAAAAATTATTTTTTTTATATTATTATTTACAACCATTTTTATGTTTTTTTTATTTATTATATAATAAATAGCTATTTGAATATAATTTTATTGTATATTAAAATTAAAAAATATATAATAATGACATGACAATGTGGGTTTATATATTATTAATTAGTATTAAAATAAAAAAAATAAAAATATTAAAATAAAAAAATAAAAAAATAAAAAATAAAAAATAAAAAAAAATTATATTTTTTATTTTTTATTATTTAAAAAAAAAAAAAAAATATATAATTAAAAAAAAAATAAATAATAATAGATGTTTAATATATATTTAAATACCTTTCTGGTTGGTGAAAGAAATGGATTTCGATTCAAAATTAAAAATATTTTAAAATTTTATCTCTTTATTGATAAAAGAATACTATTTTTTTTTTTTTTTTTTTTTTTTTTTATAAAAAAAATATTTATTTATTTATTTTATTTTGTATTATTTGGTGAGTAAGAAACTTTATTTGTGGATCTTTTTTTAACACCATTTGGGGGTGATGATGATTTTAATGATGATTGTAAAGGTGGTGAAGGAATTGGTGATGTAATTGGCGATGTATTATTTATTGTTATTGTTGTATTACCATGGTTGTTGTTTGGGTCATTGTGAATAATTGGATTTATAGTGTGAATGTTATGATTTACTTTTAATGGTGCATTATATAAAAATTGGAAGATATTAAAACTTATGAAATTTGGTGGCACCAATTTTTGATTAATATGTTTAATGATTTGAGTTTGAAGGAATGTTCCAATTTTACCTGGTTCTTTTAATACTGTTTCATGTCCCATCTTTGTAATCATTCTTAATTGAATTTGTGGTGCACTCTTTAAATAAACAACACATGTTGGATTTGGTGTATTTGGAATATATAAAACAAACTTTTGAAAATAAAAATAAATAAAATTTTAATTAATAAATTGGGTATTATATTTAAATATATAAATGTTTTCTTTTTTTTTTTTTTTTTCTTTCTTTCTATAATATATTTATATATGTACCTTTCCTGAGAAATGTTTTAATGATAATTTAGTTTTTACAGGTAAACAAGCCATATGTTTTTGTGGCCAATTTAACCATAACTCTGAAGATGCAGTAACAGATGCATCACCTGAATAAATAATATCAAATTCCAATATACTATATGATGAATTTGGTGGTGATACTAATTTAACTATACCAATCTCTGGTGTTGTTGAACCAAATGAAATATCTGAGAAATTCAATTTACCCTTTTTAATATTAATAATAATAATAATAATTATAAACAATAATAATAATAATAATAATAATAATAATAATAATAATAATAATAATAATAATAATAATAATAATAATAATAATAATAATAATAATAATAATAATAATAATAATAATAATAATAATAATAATAATAATAATAATAATAATAATAATAATAATAATAATAATAATAATAAAATAATTAATATTTAGAAAAGTAGAGAGAATTAAAATAATTTTAAAATTATTTATGATTTTTAAAAAATGTGCTTGATCTTACCAAGAAATCAGGTTTATTATTTTCATCGAAAATATTATTTAAAAATGAATAAATCTTTTGAGAAAATTGAGAAGAATTATTTAAATCTGATAAAATACGAGCAGCAATAAAATTTATCCATTTACATGTTTCAATTGATGTTGGTCTAATATCACTGAAATCTAAAATCTCTTGTAATTTATCGGTTGTAATATCTTTTGGATGAATGGTTGTAGTTGTTGTAGTTGTGGTGGTAGTTGTTGTAGTTTTAGAAATTTGTTGTTTTCTAATTGGTATATCTCTTGGGTCAATTTTTTTCGATAATAATTGAAAGAATATATAGATTAAAACAGCTGAACTAAAAATTATACCTAAAAGAAATCCAACTAATAATGTATACATTTTCTATTTTTTTCTATTTATTTATAATAATAAATTTTAAAGCATAAAAAATTTTAATTTATAAATAAATAAAAAAATGAAAAAAAAAAAAAGTTTTTTGATAAGATGAAAAAATAAACAGATAAAGATTAT